>JAZGTK010004280.1:0-24982 GCA_036877625.1 Ambastaia sidthimunki | reverse complement strand
CAGACTTGAAACCTTTTGATCTAAAGGGTTACGCTTTAATGCTTCAAATTATTTTTGTAAAGAAATGCATATATAGGCATAATTTACATTTGTCTACAAAACAATTTTTTTAAGTTTTGCTGGATAATGAAGGAAAACCAACCAAGACCTACCCAGAATACATGGGACCACTTTCAAATGGTTTAAAAAATCATTCCAGGTGGATGTTGTTTATTCCTATTAATGTTATTTTTATAGATTTAATACCTAAATTGTGAAGAAAAATAAAAAAAGATTCGTATACTGACGTAAAATAAAATGTGGATTATTTAGAATGAACTTGTATGAGGACCCATACCTTGCTCCTCAAGAGTGACCAGTGCAGTGCCTGTGCCAAAGCGATTCCAAGCAGTGCAGTTGTATCTGAGTTGGAAATCTTGGGCCAGAGTCTCAGAGAGGATAAGCGAGGAGAGAACTCCGTGGTCGCTGTTGACCGTCTGCACTGAGAAACGACCAGAGGAACCAGATGCCAACATCATGTCCCCAAATGTCCAGACCTAAAACAAAAAGACAGATATATAAGGTAAAAAGCATTAAATGGCTTTTAGATCTAAGTTTTGTTGTTGTTAAGAATGTAAACAAGACTAGTTTTTATTTTAAACTGACTTTAAGCCTCAGTATATTCAAGCCTAGTCCAGCCAACACAGAAGAACATCTGAAATGTTCAGAATAACAGAATTTGGGGCATACATGTAAATAAAAGATTCATCACCCTTGTAGTAGATGTTCAGTGTCTTAAGCTCAATGTCAGGGATTAGAATTTTTTTTCAGCTTCTTTACGCTGTCATGTCAGATTGGTTTACCACCAGTGTTGTGCCTCAGCTCGCAAAACAGCTTGGTGAAAAAATGTGTGAAGAATACAAGCAGCTCCTGTCTAGCAGCAGGTCAGTCTGGTATCTCACAGCTACTCAGAGAGAACAAGCTATTGTTTCTTATCTTCACCTTCCCTGGCAATGAGATGAAATAGCATGTCTGAGAAACCTCCCACGACTGGTCTGAGGTGAAGGAACAACAGCCAATAACACCCCCAATCCACACCTTTCACTGTCTTCAAGAGATTTTTTTCTCTTTTTATTTCCATCTCTGTATCATTGTTTGCTCTTGGTTTCTCATTTATCCTTCCTCCGTCTGTCTCTGTGCATCACTATATTTTGGTTTTTCCAGCCCGGATCCTAATTATCCACTGAAAGGCCTTCCCACGTACAGGGGGTCACTGGAGGTCAGTGGTACTATGCTCTAATTGCCCGGCGTTGAGAAGGAGCCTCAGGGCCGGAGGTCTTCTCTGCAGACCATGGCATTAAAACGATTCGCCTCTGCACGCTTGAGGGTGAAAGAGGATACAGGACGAGCCTTTTCATCCAGTGTTCTGGATGTTGGGGGGCAGGGCTGTATTACCGTACATGTATGTGTTTATGTGGGTGTCAGATAAGATCACATATGGTCAAAGAGGAATGAAGAGAGTTGGAAAGATGCAGGGAAAGATGAGTCCTGATAAGATGAATACATACAGGGAAATACAAGGGTGTACTTACAATCTTGTCAGGGGGTGGGCTGCTGCCCACCAAGCACTCCAGCTTGCCCTTGGAATGCTTGACAGCCTGCTGGACAGAATCAGCCGTGATGATGGGGGGACCTGAAGTGTTTGTGTATCAGAGCGAGAGAAACAGAAGAATTCACTACAGGATTCACAGCTGATATCATACAGTATGTGCACTAATGACCATATACAGTTTGTGACATAATACCAATTCAATATAAAATATATACACACACAAATATTGGATTAAAAAAATCTATTCGGATTAAAGATTGCAAAAATAATTGACTATTTTTAATGATAGTTTTTAGTATTGAATGAAATGTTAGTTTATTTTGTTACATTTATATTTTTATAGTTCAATGCGTTTGGCAGACACTTTTATCCAAATTGACACTATGTGTGTTCCCTGGGAATAAACCCATGACCCTAACATTTCTCTCACTTTGTATGTCATCTTGTAAGACAACTTAAAAGATTTTTGCACTTTATTTTTCTCCAAGAATGATGCTTGCCTACACATGTCTATGAAATTGTTGTCTAGGCAGGCAGCTCACTAGGTTTTGGAACCAAGCATAAGTAAATAAAATTAGACAGAAGGAAAGAAAATAAATTGCACAAAACAACAGTGTTTAGTTACCGTTGACAGTTAGAGTTACGTCTCTCTCTGCCACACCAATCCGAGGTACAATGGCTTTGCAGGTGTACGTCCCAGAATCCTCCTGTGTCACTGCCTTCAGCTGCAGGGTGTTGCTGTTGCTGAGCACCTGTTACATGAAATAAAAGCGAGCAGGTCAGATCTATTGCTATATCAAGACATTTCTCATCAGGTTACCACAAATACAGGCATCGGGTAAGATCTTGCCTCTATTCACATGCTAGTAATTTATAGCCCCAGATTCCCAGAACCCAAACGCAAATATAAACTTTTTGAAAACACAGATGTTTGTGCGCCAGTAATTGTCTATATGTGCGTGCTGCAATTCCTCATATCGACGCCTGTTAAACTCTTATCTTTTCACCAAGTTGCGGAATGAAAATCATTACTGCGTGTCAATATTTCCACAGGAAGCGAAGATGGTGTAGACACGCAGCACATTGTTTGTTCCAGACAGATCGAGCTGCGGCCCTCTGAGACGGCCATTACCATTAGTACCAGTCATCCATTTCGTTGCTTGTGGCTCACACAAGAAAGACCAACGCCACCATTACCAAAGGGAAAGCATTGACTCCGCCTGTAATTTTGTCTGCAGCAATCTTAATTACTGTCTAAAGCGCTCCAGCCTGTGTCCTCTGAGTCAACCCACTGCTCTAATTAAACCAACCACAACGCCTGTGCACAGTTTTCCAGAGTGTGAGCAGATACTTGTGCTACTTTGCCTCTGGTGCACTAGTATACATGGCGTGGTCACTTGTTAGAAGACATTGATCATTACAGCACTCTCTCTCTCTCTGCTCTGCTCTTTCTCCCATCTTAATGCCTGCAAACTGTGATTAATCCGTTTAGCACTCCCCTCGATTTTTCATTCGCCGGCACTCATCGTATTAGCCAATTAATCCATATCTTGTGGCGATGAAGTGAATGCACTACTTGTGGAACCAGATCGGCCCATTCTCAGGGAGGGCAGGGTAGAGAGTGTTGTCATGGCAGAGGGGTGTAGAGGGGTGTAGTCATGGACGAAGTAACTGATTGCCTCATCAGAACCTTCTGGCTTTTCAGCCTCTGCAGCCCTCTCTCTCTCTCTACATCCTCTCTCGCTGTTTGTTTGCTTTCTCTGGCTTTTTATGAAATCCGATTAAGTGGCAGGAGAAAGACACTTACAGAAGAACAGGCTGATACATTTCACACATCTACTGAAGATAAACTTTCATTTTAGGCTAGTAATCAGTTTACCCAATGACCAAACTCTCGTTAAAAGGATAACTACACTCTCCCAAATGCTTTCAAAAATAACACCTGCTGACCAGCCAACTCGAAAATCATGAGTATACCCAGTTAACAATTTTAGGTTGTAAGAACATTTTTCTAATGTTTTCATTAAGTAACAACAATGTTAAAAAAAGTTATATTCAATGTTCTAGTAACATTCAAAATGTCAATTTTTCTTAGCCGTTTTATTAACGTTAAGTTTTGGTTACAGGAACATTTTTCAGACTTTTTGTAATGTTTTTAAAATGCTCCACTAACAACTTAAGAATAACATTTTGATATATATCATATGTAATGTTAAAAAAACATCCTACATTACTGCAAGAACGTTTTTTCATAACTGAAAACTTTAAGAGAATGTTAGCCAATGTTCTGATAACATTTCCTGTTAGCTGAGCTGGTCTTCCACACTCTAATATTAGAAATCTATCTACTGAAACTAAGAACGGTTTAGAGAGGATTATTATGGCAGAGGTTGTCAAACAGATGGTGTGCTGTATTTGTGAAAAGAGAAGAGGTCACCATACCACACTGGAGCCTTGTTTGGTCCAGGCCAGCGTGAGGGGAGGGTTACCCGTCCAGGAGCAAGTGAAGGCAGCATCCATCCCAATGTCCACTGTCTGGGGTTTAGGTTCTGTCAGCAATCTGGGGCCAACTGCAGATTCCAAAAGACAATGAAGAAATGACAGTGTGTTCTAGGTGTGATCAGTGTGATCTTTGTGCACAAACTAACATGAATCCCATTACAATGTTCTCATCTGCTGTTATATTAGGGGAAATATGCAGCAATACATGAAGGAAATAAAGGTTATCTGAAGAACTGATTGCGGGGATGTATGTATATATATTTCAAGAGGAAAAGATGTGACATTTATTGTTTACATCTTATTTATTCTTATATGAGAATTTATCATGCAGTGCCACGTTTACAATATGTTGGAGGCTGATTATACGTACAAACTGCTGTTAGACTGGCATGAATAATAAAATTTTTGTTTAACAGACTCTCCGCAATGCATTTTCCCAACAGCCAAGCAGTGAGTCCCATGCTTGTTTCATTTATTAAACATTTTCATCCAGTGTAGCTTTTGTACATTGAATATCCACTAGTGTTTAACATTCCATTGTGGTTAAACAATCACATAAGAGTTCTTTTCCTTCAAAACACTGTTAATTCTCTGTTTCTAAAGGTTTTCTTCTATTTTTGTTTTCATTTTTTCCCTTAACAATAAGGATGAAAACTGTGCTTGCAGAAGCAAGATGACCAATGACACAACAGTCAGACCAACATGAGCAAACTTACACTGAACGTCCACCAAGGTGCTCACGTTTGTACTCCCTACTGAGTTGGACACTTCGCAGGAGACAGGGTCTGTGAAGTAGGAGTGATCTACTGTAACCTCCAGGCTGTCACCATTGGCCTCTGAAATAGGAACCCCGCCTTTGGACCATCTGTTTGGAAAAAGGGAAATATACATTTAATTTTCTTTTTAGCGTGTGCGCACAAAGCTCAAAAGCTAAGTTTATTGACTATTAACAACATCCATTGAAGCACAAAGCATTTTGACTATAATTTATATCCAATTTGGGATTTGCCCTGGAATCTAATCTGCTGGAGTGGATAATCTAGGATTATGCATTGAGGCTGTTGTGATATCGAATGTGTTTACCTGTAACCTGTGATCTCGGGGTTGGCAGAGGCAGAGCAGATGAACAACACTTTTGCGCCTTCCATCACCGTCTGAGGCTGAACAGACAGAGTCACAGACGGAGGATCTAGAAGGAACATGTGGGATTAGATTCACCGCAGCAATAGAGGCATTACAAATCCTTCCCAATGACTTCCCTGCCAAGCTCCAGGTGTGGAAATCTTGGTCACAATCCTTTTTTAAAATCTATTTCCCTGTAGAATTACACGTCTGTTCAACCATAAAAACCCTGCATATATATTTTTTTAAAGACAGTTGTATTGTACATTGCCTTCAAAAATATTCTTCAAACTGAACAAGGCTTCATCGCCACAAGTCTTGCAATTTATTGAACACCAATCTTACACTGTAATGTTACTCTATGTTACTCTATGTTGCTTTAATTTCAAAGTAATACATTTTTCAATGTGCCATGTTTAGAAAATACTCTTAATAATTTAAAACAAGCGGTATATCGTTTCCATAAATATTAAATTGTAGGGCTGTAGAAGCTCTTTGTTTATACGGATAAAAACAACTGCCTTGCTCTTGGCCTCTACCTACATAATTAAAAGAACTACTGCATGTTCTGAATCACAGAGCAACACTCATACGTATAAAATAAAAGAGCACTCACGCTGGACGTTGATGGTAACAGAAGTCTGGCGCCCGGCAGGGGCGGCGGGGTTTAGGACCCTGCAGGTGTAGGTCCGCCCAGAATCACTATCCTCAGGCACCATGGGTAACAAGCTAACCGCCATCTCTCTCTTCCCATCTTCCATCAGGCTCTGAAAAGACAGCGATACAGCGTACAACCAGTTAAAAAAACTGAGACAAAATCATTCCTGCTGGAACAAATTGCATTAGCTGTCTGAAAACAGAAGGCCTCGATGTAATGTTCTGAAAATATCGTCATAATCTGACATAGATCTCTACAAAGCTATCCATAACCATCAACTTTTGAATTCAAATAACAAGAGACATAGTTGACGGACAGCATGGCTTTGAATGCAACGGTACATTTCAGTAAAAATGTTATTTTGTTCTGTGTACTTCTGATGGAAAACATATCTTGTTATCACTGTTAAAAATCACACAGACTTGATCATCCTAATCTAATTGTCCTGTATTTCGTGATGTAAGCCCAAATTTAATAAGAAATTCCCATGATGCCCATAATCCCATTTGATCTTAAGCCTGTGCCAGCACTGTAGGCTGAGCATTGCGGAAAATTAAAGCCACCATCAGTTTAGTGAGGCAGGTGAGCATCCGTGTTTTACGATGCAGCCGGGACTGTTCTGCCGTTAGCACGTTTTCCAAAAGATCTGTCTATCAGCTCTTCCTGCTGCAGATCATCTTCAAAATCTATTTATTGTGTGCAGTAAATCAATATGCCTAAGTGGAGAGAGGTGTACAGTCTAGGCAGATTGCTGTGCAGATTGCATCTAGGAGAGCTTTAATGGAAGATGAGATACAGTTTTTGGTTGGGGCTAACCTAGTAAATCGGAGAGAAGAAAGACATGCAGCGCTGTACTGGCGTAGGGGCATTATGGGAAGACAGCTCCCTGGAGAACCTGGGGGCAAATCGATGACTGGTCGCACGCTTAACCTCATACACGCTGAAAGCATTTTTATGCTAGATCGAGTCGCGTCACCGCCTGTCATCAGCCTTCCACTTATATCTCCCCTGGCCTCTCTCTCTCTCTCCGTCACTACCTTTTTCACACTCGTTTATTTTCATCCCTTCTTTGTATTTTTATCTGGCTCTCAGTCGCATACTTTCTACCTCGGGCATGCATTAAAACGACTTTGGGTTTTTCTTGTTTCTCTCTCTTAAACAAGCCTGTGTTCATTTTTCCCTAATCTACTTTCCAAGTTCCATCTCTCTCTCTCTCTCTCTGTTCTCTCGTTTTGCGATTCACTTCTTCATTCGATTCACTGCCGGCTCTTGCCCCCTTAAACGTGTCGTTTAGTGTCGTTTAGCGTGGTCAGAGAGCATGACAAATGTGACACTTTCGCAGTTGCAGCCGGTTCACGCTCCACTGCACTTTCCATTGTGTTTCGGCATTGTTGTGGCTGATTTCGCCTCTCTCTCTTTTCCTCTCTCTTTGCTCTTTCTCCCTCAGCGGAAACTGTATCAAACGCTTATGCCTGTCTGAGCTTTGACATGCTCCAGTTATGCTGGAGTATTAGAGCAGTGGAAGAGAGTGAGAGAAAATAGCGACACGAAAGGCTGCAGCTTGCAGTGGGGTGATGAAAATGTGCAGAGATTGAATTCAGGAAAGAGCGGGAGCACTGGAAACTTAGAGACAGACCTAATGTGAAGGACAGCTAAGGGTATCGTCAAAGAAAGGTATCGTCTGTCTTCAAGTTGCAATCAGCCATAGTGACTTCAGACTCTCACACCTGTCGGTAAAGCTACCATAAGTGGACTCATGCGGCCACAGTCTTACCTTTGAGTAGATGGCCTCGTGCATTATCTCCCCATCTCTATACCAGGTAATCTCTGCAGCGGGTTTGGCTCCAGATGCCCGACACGTCAGGTTATGAGGAGTGTGAGCTTTTAGTCGGACCACCGGGCCTCCCTCCACTACAGGATCTGAGGGTGGCACTGTTAAAAAAAGAAAAGTGTTTTGAGATTTAGAAGTAAACATTTGCATATTTATTTTTGCCAGCCATTTATAGACATCGCTCATGAAAGCCCCCATCTAACAGGGAATGTTCTCAGAACAATGGCTAATGTTCTGTATCAAAAATGATCAAAAAATGTTCTTGCAGTAATGTTAGTAGAACATATTTTTTAACATTATATATTTATAAAAAGAAAAACAGTCCTTCGACCAAGTAATAACATTAATACATCTTAAAAAAAACAAGATGTTTTGAACGTTTCTAGAACGTTCAAAATAACATTTTTAATATTAGGGAAAGATTCCTACAACCTAAAATTGTTAGCTGGGCCTACACCATTTCTACTAATTTACTAGATTTTTACATACACACATATATAAATTCTATACTCCAGCCTCTTACTGACTGCAGCGCTGAAACATTTATTTTTGTTGCTTGATATTGTACAGTGTACAGAACAGACTGGTAAATGGACAGAAAGATTGAAAGACGGTCTCTATCGAAAAAGAGGTTAAGACACTACTCGTGCCCTCTTTACATGGGTGAGATTTGTCATTATGAGTCTATTTACAGGCACTCTGCCGCAGGCCCGTTTCATCTAAATTACTGATTTGTTCATTTGTTTGCATCGCTGTTTGCAAGCCTTGGGCAAATAGTGTCTGCCACCTTTGATGAAGGTGTCCATCTCACGGAACACACAGAAACACACACACAAAAATAGTTCTCTCCATCTTTCTCAGGCGCGTTCGCAGACAGACTTCTGTCTACCCTGCTTCTTTTCTCCCAGCCAATTTCTGTTTTTGTATCAGAATTGTCAGAGGTCTTTTCGCCGGTCCTGCCCAGCCGTTAATGGAATCCGTGCACGAGGTGATTCTAATTTCCATGCGGATTCCCTCGACTGCACTCCTGTCGTTGACTTCTTTGACTCCGCTGGATTGCTTTGGTCTCATCCTGCTGCATTGATTTCCCCACATGCCCCTACATGCACGTACACACATAAAGACGCACACATACACACACGCAACGCACACAGTGCTCTGCACTCAGGTGCTGCTGTGTTTGCTGCGCTCCAGTCTGGGAACTCGTCAAACAGTGCGCCAAAAACAGGCAGTGTGCACAAAGCCTATTGTTGTAGCCCTACTTTCCTGCACCGAGACTCGTGGGTGTGCCAATTTTGTCTTGTTCAATTAAAGGGAAGACTTTTTCGTTACTGCGCAGTTTGCAAAAATCTACTCTCTCTCATTCTGATAGTGCTAACTATTGAAAATGTCCCATATTCTTGGACCTCTGCTATTGATGCACTTCTGCAGCAAGGAGATTCTGTTTTTTCAGCAATTATGAAATAATGCACCCTTAGCCATGTCCAAGCTGGGCCACCAGGTGTCAGCAATGCAGCACTGAGCTAAAATCCCTAGTGACTGTCTCACCCCCCCACACACAAACCCTTTTTAGCCCCCCTCCACCCCTGTCGCTAAATGCTGAAGAATATGTAGATCAATCACATAGTGTTAATGTAAAAGCAGCCCTGCGGTTGATGAATTCTGTGAGTCACTGTAGAATGTGCTAACTGTGCAGACTTTGACTTTTAACTATTCACGCAAGTCATTTGTGACTGCTGCAATCACATTTCCCTGGCCCTTCACCGTGTTAAGTGTCAGTAGGCTACAGAGAGAGAGAGAGAGAGAGATGGTGAGGTGGGGGTGGTACATTTACTTGCTGCTTCTGTCGACTCAGTTTTGCTTGGTTTGAAAAAAGACAGTCCTGTTGTGGCGTGATTTAAAATTGCAAATAAATAATGAAGGCATGACTTATGATTGCATGGGGGTGGGATCTACAAACTGTTTTATGCAGAGGAGAGAAATTTGCAGTGTTACACATTTCAGGCAGTATTTTAAATGCTGCTAATGAAATTGGGGACTGTGAGGAACGTTCTAATCCCCCCTGCTTTTAATAATCAGTTGCAGGAGAGTTATATCGCTAAGGTTTTCAATCACACCCACTCACTTATATCAAACACACACACAGTACTTACCCAGCACTGTGAGTTTGGCTCTGTGTGATCGTAGCCCAGCCTGGGTGGCTTGACACTCGTAGATCGCATCATCGCCTAGCTCAGCTGAATCGATCACCAAGCTGTGCTCGCCTGATAGCGGGTCTCCCATAAGAGAATAACGCACCCACCCTGGTATGGCACAAACACATAAAACACATTGGAGATACACACACAGATAATGTCATCACAGCAAATACAAGACTAGATTTCAGACCCTGTTGTATGTGGAGCGTTAGCATCTTTGTATTTTCTTTATGAAAACAGCACAAGCCCATAGTGACGTCATGTGAGATGGCTCACTCATGCGGCCAGCTGATTCTTTCAAAAGAAGCAGCGTTAACCAGGTTGCTACTTTCAAAGCTGCTGGGGAAATCATTTTAAATGTCAATGCATGACATCAGCGGTGATTGATTCTCCACCTCGGTCTGACCAGACGGCTGAGATGATTAGACAAATTAAACGCTAGTTTGCATTAGCCGCAGTGTTTGTTTGCCTTTGCATTTCTTCGCTTAATAGATCCGCCTCGGATATGAAGCAGTGACATTACTCAAACACACATCTGCTGCAAAGGAGAGCGGCTGCCCTTTACACTACCTGCCAATCTACGGTTGGTTTTATCTCCCAGTTGCTAATTGGAAAGGAAAAGATGAAGATAAGACGGGGCTAAGCCTCTGTAAATGGACTTCAATAAGCATTGTGTACCTCCCTGGGGAACGGCATCATTTCTGACTTGCTACTTGCTCTATATTTGGTTGACATATAGAAAACTGGGTTTCTAACTAATTACAAAGCAGTGCACCATTTAGAAGCACCTTGAAAATTAATTACGTTGACTTCAGCCCCTTTTCAGCTGTTTTTAAATGACTTGGTGTTAAAAAGGTCTGTGAAACAACTCTTCACTTCCTCTTACCGGGTAAATCTCGTTCTCCGCCCAGTGCTAGGCCATCTTTGGTCCATTGCACCATGCCTCGATATCCCACAATCACACAGGGCAGGGTCACTGATTGTCCAGCGACCACCACTTGGTCCTGGGGCTGCTGGGAAAAGTAGGCTGCTTCAGACACTGCAAGTGAAACAAAACAGCAGCAGCAGATTAATACATCGGTTGCTATTTGATATTATGATGTAATTATGTATCAGAAGGCACAGTAAAGCAATACATTAGGGGCAACATATAGCTGCAATAACCTTGTTCAATACATCATCCTGCTTCATGATAATAGACAGGAGTTTGAATCTGTGCCACAGGCTGTGCAGCGTTCAAATGCAACACCAGGCTTCAATCTCCTACTTCCTGCTTTCCCTTCTTTCCATCTTTATCAATCTGCCTACATGCCTCTTTAACTCTTTAAAATGGGTAAGTAGGTACCGTGGTAAACCACAGAAAGGCTCTGAAGTTTTTTCACTCTATCCAGTCCAGCTTTCAGGTCAGTGATTTTGCACAGGGAGAGAGACGGGAGAGCACAGAACACATTAGCACGATAGTATTTTAGCGCTGAATCAGCAAGAGCCATTTCAGAACACATTCACCGTCTCTCTGCCTCTGGTAATACTGTTCCAGTTACACAATGAAACACAGTTTTCCCTATGCAGCCGGCTGTTGAAACATATTGCCTTTTTACTCAACCAACTTCGCTTACCCAATTCACTCTTTAAAGTTTCACAACCGGTCACATCACTACGTGTGGTTGTTTTTACACCAACAACAGCACAGAACAGCAAGTGGCATTTTTAAGTTGGCTAACTGATTGATGCAGAAAAGGCTAATGTTGCATCATCTTCGTGTTGGCCAGAAAAAAAGCACAGTCCACACATTTTACAACAGTTTGGATCTCTGCACTTGGCAAGGATCTGGGCGTCAGCTGGTCATGACTTATTTAACTCTTTCCTATGCCCATATGGACAGAGCAACACAGAAAAATGACATTCCGTCAGGCCTGGGAATCTTCCACCATTTCCTCAGGGTGGGGGAGTGTGCTGTGTTTTTGTAAAACTGTATGTTAAACAATCAAAGCAGCTTTTGGTGTCCCATGAGGGCCATCCGTTGCAGGCTGAAAGAGACAGAAAAACACAAGAGAAAGCACCTGCCGTTTCACTGCCTGTCTTTTATTATTTATTTTTTGGCTTTGCTGCCATCTTTTCTTGTTTCTAACAGCTCTGTCTTTCCCACTCAGTCTTTCCCACAAAAAGCTCTTCGTTCCAGCACAAATGCACCATTAAAAACACGCAATAAATGCATCTAGACAAAACAACAAACGGTCTCAGCCAATTCGTCTCTTTCTCAATACACCCCCCCCCAACACTTTTATGTACACGCACAGACTTCTTACACACATTACTGTGTTTCTCCATTGCAAGAGCTTTATGACTGGATCGGGTGCATCATGAGCCCTCTTGAAAGTAGAAAGATGGCAAGCGGCCAGAAGTAACTAATCCATTCGCAAGGGATTTTAGAGAGAGTGAGAGCACAATTTGATGGACTTTTAGAAGGGGGAGGGCTGTTACTGGTTTTTCTAAAAGAAAAGGATCGTCCCCCATTTTTTTGCCTTTCCTCTCTTTTCTTTGGCCTTTTATTTTAGTGTGGTTAAATAGGAGAATGGGGTGCCAGTGGAGGATAAAGAGGGATCTATTCAGCTGGTGCTAAACCCCTCTGAAACTTCTCTCTCTAGACCAGGGGTGTTTAAACAGACAGGGTAGGGGGCCCCACACTAGGAGGCCCGGCAAGACGGTGAAAGGAGGGCAACATACGGTGGCCAGAAACACGCTATTGTCCTCTTGTCCCTTGGTTTTAATAGGCCTCTTCATTTCCAATCAATCCTGCTAAATGCAGGTTTAATAGCTTTTCAATAGCGGCTTTTCCCCCCCTGAGGGAGCCCAGGATTTTCTTTCTCCTCCATACTCACTCGCTCTCTGTTGTTCTCACTCACTCTCTCTCTCCCTCACTCACTTCATCATTCTCACTGCATTTCTTTGAGCTGAAAAGGGGCTTCCGAGCTTGGCTGACAGAGTTTGGTCGAGACTCAATTATCCACTCTATCAAGGGGTGCAGGAAAAGTCCATCCGCCTGTTCTAACCTCCTACACAACCCTTCCCACCCCATCCAACGTCTGTCTCAGAAACATAAGCTTTGTCTCCCTCCATGGCAAAGGCCAGTGCAGATTTCTGGTCTTTTAAACATCCTCTTTTCTCCCACTTGTGCTGATGGTCCTCTTTTTTTTCTCCTGAGGATGGAGACAGAAGAAGAAACACAGAGAGAGAGAGAGAGAGAGAGATGGAGAGACACTAAAACAAAATGAAAGTATGCTACCTCTACTTTTCCTTCAGAAGTCTCTTCTGAATATAATGACTGTACCAACCTTCTACTAGATGGATTAATAATCACAATGGATAAATCTTAAAACAAACAATATAATATTGTCAATATAAAACATCTCTTTTAACAGAGAAGAGAAAAAAACACACTATGCCTTATTCTACCACCTACTACCTCTTTCCCTCACATCACACTGCAACCCACAAGTGCCCCATTCCCATGGGAACTGAGAGAGTACCAGAATGCCCAGATCTTTCTCTGGAAAATACAGCTAGTGGTGCCTTTTACAAACTCTTAACTTCAGTCTATTGCGACTAGTTTGGTCAAAACAATAGGCTACAGCACTACTAACTTTTTCTGCTATTCTATTCTGCTATTCTGTGCTATTATTTTAAAATTTCTTCAAAAATTCTGTATTACAAATTTTCATTATTTATTGCATTGCGATTGTTATATTCTTGCACTGTAGTGTTTTTGTCTTACTCTCATTTGTTTTTTAATAATGTGATTTGTCACATCACACAATTTGCCAAACACGTCTATTAAGCAAATAATGGTCATTTTTCCATACTTCTATTTTTGCCATGGCACAATGTAACAACAGTTCAGGTCCTTATAAAGGATGTTCCAGGGAGACCAAGAGTACAATATGACTCCTCTGTCAAAAACTAAACAGTTCTTGACATTATTATTAGCAGTAGTATTTCTGAGCGTGGCCTTTAACCGTCTGTTTATATAGAATCTTTCTTTTCATACACTCCTGCCATCCCTGGAGCACCACTTGTATGAGATATTGAGTCTTTTCACAGATTCGGTAATTGTGTTGTGCTTCTGGGATTCTCCCTTTTGCATCAGGTACTGGATGAACATCGATTGCAATTAAAGAATCTTGCCCCAGCATCTAAATGTTTACGAGCTGTGATAATTCATCAGGATGAGTCGATGTTTAAGGGGCTTTGTACATTCAATAGTTCCTCTTTAGACCCCTCACTGAGACACGTCTGTGTTTGTGTCTTTAATCACTCTCTTACAAACACACTGAGATGTTCATAGCCTGCAATCGGGTCCGTATACAAGTTATGAGCGAACACAGCAGACTGTATTAGCACAATCAAACACATTTTTTATGGCCCTCACAACACATGTAGACGATCTCACACGCGAACCCACATATACAACGAAACGAGTTCACGCCATGGGAGCGATTCAACGCTCTCCAAATCTTGCTCCAAAAGAAGCTCAACAAAATATCACGTGTGGTTAATGAGTCATTTCAAATTGGAATAATTTCTCCTTGCTGAATTAGCCAATTCTTTAACGGCATGTTAGCGGCTTAATTACATGAGTTCATTCCTGACAGAGAAGAGAAGGATGAAAGACGAATAAAAAAGGAGGAGGTGTTGAGATGCCAAGGAGCAATGGTGGGAGAAAACTGAGCGTTTTTAAAGTGGAACCTTTTGAGGTCTTCAAAGCTGCTTCTGCTCAGCACAGACTCAAAAGACAAATCAGACTCAACACGGACAAATCTCGTAAGTGAAATAACGTGTACATTTGGATATGAAAGGCATTAAAAATGGGATAATAAATATTGTACTCACACAATGAGCAGATCAGACAAAGGGCTTGGTATTAACACGGCTTCTGCAATGTCATTTACAAGGTAGCAAAACAAATAAAGGTGCATGGGATGAGGCAGAAAAAGCCGTCTCTAAAACCCAAGTTGTGATTTGCTCCGCAGTGTGTGGCATCAGCGTGAGTGCTTGTGTGTTTATACGTTCCCCCTTCCCCTAGTAACAAGGTCACAACACACTTGGCCTGATACACTTTAATCCGGATTTTTTCAAAATGGAATATCATTTCACGGCGCTGGATGGAAGAAGAGAGGAGCGCGCGTTCGTGCGGTGGCGTAAATAGGGCAGGCGTGCTGTGGGGATTGCGACTCGCATTTAGTTGCCGCTTTGACACAGTGACTTTTTTTGTCACACGTTAAGTGCAGCTGCAGCTGGGCCCGACTCCAGCATGACATATTAAACAGCTTTGCTTTTTCCTCTTACTTTCCCCTAGTTTCTCCAGGCTGTTTTTAGAGGCCAGGATGGATCCGAGGGGACAGCCTTCACTTTGCCTCACTGGGGAAAACGGATAAACAGATGTTAACCATGATCCTCACTGGTCAAATCTTACTAACAGTGGAGAGTCTTATTGGTTAAAGCCAAAGTATTTTGTGTGCATGGCACTTGGTTACTTGGAGATAAATCAGAATATTTATCCCTTGTCAAACCACATTCAGCTGTCATTCAACCACTCCACTGCAAAAAATGGAGTGTTAACAGTGAGGTTACTGCAGAAAAACTGTATGTTAACATACAATGTTACACTGTGAACAGACAAATCAAATTATAAACTTAATTCAAGATGAGCTAATGTAATTAATTTGTTGAGTTTCTTTTGTTGCACAACAAACTTAACATAAAGTCAAGTTACCCCATATACCTTCTTAATACATGGCTCCATCCTTACTGTAAGCGATCGACAAATACACAATGCTCTAAAAAAAGAGTTTGTCTTAATATTCAATGTGAGCTTGGATAACACTCATGTCAAATCTGTCAGTTTTAGCTGCTCTATAAATTATTAAAGGCTAAATAATAGTTATTAATGCTAAAAAGCTAAAGTATTGAAAACATCTACAGCATCATCCTAAAGGCTGCCTGGAAAAGAGATAGAAAATGAAAGAGAAAAAAGGGTGAAGGGGTGGATGAGTGCAGTACTGAAAGGAAATAAAGAGAAACGAGTGTGAAAAAGTAACTCGCCGGAAATAAACAGAGCTAGCTAAAAGTGATCCATTGTGCCTGCTTCAGATAAGGCCACTAAACCCAAGCTGGAAAGAGCTGAGCTCAATTCTGCGCCATGGAATTATCCTTTTGTTTGGTGTGGGAAGATTCTATTGTTTCGTTCTCATTGTGGAGGGCGAGTGTGTGATACTGTGTGTGTGTGTGACTGTGTGTGTCTACAGTAGTTTAAGCACATGTGAAGATGTGTTATACCAAAGTCTTTGTACTATTCTCTAGGCTCCATTTTGAAAGGTCTCTAGTGAAGCTCGTAAACAAAGCCGTCTCTTCTCCCTAATGTCCACACTAACTGAGCCAAGGGCCACTGATATTCCTTTCTGCAGTTTTCAAAACCTGCCAAAGTCCATTCTTTTCCTCTCTCCCTTTCCTTTTCTTGCCTTCCCAGTCTTTCCCCGTTCTCATCTTGTGCCCCTTATCTCCTGCCTCACATTCCGTTCACCCCTTTCCTTTCTCGCTTTCAGTGTTGTTTTGTGTCTAAATTGCAGCCTAACAGCTTTTTAAGAGCTGTTTCGCAGGGGTTTAATCCTTCTAGCCTTTTATTCAGCCTGCCGTCTATTGTGAGAATCCTGGCACGGTGCGAGACTCTTTTCAGGATCCATCCATCACACCTCTTCCTCTGTCATTCGCTCTCCTCTCCCAATCCCCTCAGATTCCTTTCGCTAAACCCTGTTCGCTCTTTTCTCCATCAGCCGGGCCTGATCCCCAGCATCAATGCTGAGCAGGCCCCTTTTCACACTTACATAAGGTGTGACAAATTGTTGATTTGCTTTCTCCATGCCTGTTTCTGCTCATCCCAGCCCTCACTTTCTCTTCACTTCACTATCTCACTCTCCCTTTCACTATCAGCATGAAAATTGCAGGGGTTCGAATCAGCCTGTCGATGGAGAAACAGGGATGATGGGGGCCGTAACAGCGGATCGAGAGAAGTAGGGAACAGGATACGAGAGCTGGCAGCAGGAAAGTTTTCAGGTGGGAATGAAGGAAATCTGTAATCATAAATAAGTAAAATCTGTAAGCAAATAACATTACATTTGCTTTTAGTATTACAGAGATTTAAAAAAAAAAGTCTTAACCATAAACCAAAAGGCTTTTAATTTGTAATTGTTGGACAGTTAACAAAAAAATAATAAAACAGACTTACCAAACCATATCTAGAAACTACAATACTGTTATTTTGACTTTGACCGGTTAGCAACCACCCTAGCAACTGCATAACAGCCCTAACAGCCATCCACCTGTGATTCTCATTGCTTTGGCAGGATTTTCTGCACAGGCATAACCAGTAATTTTACCTTAGAAAATGTAAAAGTCTAGTTTAAATTTTGGCATGATAACCAGTGACAAAAACATTTTCAGATATTTCAATCTTGCCTTGTATGTGTCTTAAACAAGTCTGATTAAAATCTGAGATTGTGTGTATGTATATATGTATGTGTCTCTCTTTATGTACGTTTGTGTATGTGTATGTATGTCTGTATGCGTATGTGTGTTTGTATGTTGGAATGTGTGTGTGTGTAGATCAGATCTTCCGTGTGAGACGGCGGCTGTGTTTGTCTCACACTCCTCACTGCTGCACCGCGTCTCTGGCAAGTGTCAGAACTTTCTGAGTGTCATTATTCCAGCGCTTCCATTCTCACTTTCCCACTTCAGAGTCTAAGAACTGCTCTACTCGCAGATGGAAAGCTTTCCGCTAGGAACACAAAGAGACTGGAAAAAAAAGGGAAGGAGGGGGGGAGAGATTGTCTCTACACATCAGCCAACTGTCTTGACAAGATGTTGATTGAGCCAGTCTTGTCATTTCATTCCTGCAGGTCTCCTGGCATTTTCTGTAGACGGTTATTGCTGCACTCTCTCTCTCTCTCTCTCTCTACTTTATCTACTTTCTGCGCCACACTTGTCTAATTTTCGCTCTCTTACAGCTCGCTCCCATCTTTCTTTATCCTCCGCTCTCTTTTGCTTGGTGTTATTCTCACAGTGTGATCTAAGATCTAGCCTGCTTTTAAATGATTAGCATTGTGCACTCTTTGCATAAACGCCTGGACTGCTGTATGCACCGACACCCCCACGCTGACGGATACATCCACAACCAGCCTGCACAGATAAATAAAGACAAATTAATAAATAAACCAGGCTTTTATACACACTATTGGCTCTCTCCTCTGGCTGTAAAGTCTGGGTAAACAACGCACGGAAAAAGCAACATTGTAAATATGGCAAGATGATTAAAAATCCATAAAGACAATAAAAAAAGATCACATTTAAACATGCCTCCCTCCTTAGCTTTTAGTTGATCTGCATGCCCCAGACTTGCTTTCAAAAGGCAAATGAAATGAAAACAAAGAAATTCAGCGCTTACACTAAACCACTGGTTAGTTAGGCTCAATGCCCTGGGGTGTCAATTAATTTAGTCTGGGGATTTGTGGCCTACACTTCTTAATTGAGCCCAGTGGAGACCCCCGTGGCTTCCTGTGATACGAGGAAGTGCGTTCTATAATTAATACTTTTTTTCTCGTTCTGTCTTTATTATTATTATTTTTTAATGAGGATATGATGTTGTAAATGCATGCATCTCATTACAGCAGAGAGAGCCATGCTCTTTATTGGTGTAAATTAAGGCTTATACTAGAGAAAAAAAAGGCAAAAAGCTGTAATCTCTGTTGGTAGTGGCATTTTCAAGTCTATGTGCATGGCAGTGTATTTGAAAATAAAGAGACGTGTTCAATGAATACCTTGCTAGGGTTGTTCAATGTGTGTGATTTTTAAAGCTGGGAGGTTAATGTGGCACTTGCAATTCTATAGAAGCTTTCTCTAATTTCTGTAATGCTTTTTTCTCTATTCTATCCTTTATATAAAGAGAGAGGCCATGCATGAGTGTTGTTTTCAAGACCACCAGCTTGTTTGATGTAAAAGAGATTTAATGTTTGTTTCATTAGAATTTCCCCTTTAGCTTCCTCTGCTATTATTTTCCCTTCTCTCATTTCTGTGGCAGTGACTCTGTCCCCTCCACGTAGCACTCTATGATTAAACAAACAGCCTCTTTATTTCTTCAGCATTGTGGCATCAACTAAAACAACAAGAGCCTCTTCTGCAGTTAAAGATCTGACCCACGTTCACGGACGTCCTTTAAAACCACTGTGATTAATCGATATCTGTGGTTTCTCGGCCACCACAGTTTGTGTTTCCTTTCTTTTTCAAGTCAAGGTGGCAAGAGGTTGCGCTGTTTAATTAAACACCAAACTTTCCTGTTCATCAGATTAGCCTGGACTCAAAATGTTCTTTTAACATGACTGATGACTAAAGCCCTCCAGCACACAAAATAAAGGCTGGCGGAGGAGGTCAGAAATAAGAAAAATAAATGAAAAACCTTACCTGCCGACCTCAATAAATCCTGCTTTGCGTAGCGCAAAAGAAGAGAGGGAGGCATAGAAGGGGAGAAAAAAGTAATTTCCTGAAACTCCATTTCTTCGGTGGTGATTAGCCAAGAAGCGTAATTAGGCTGAAATGTGAAGTCAGGATTTTTTTTTTTGTCTTTACGGATTGAACCACTTCCTCTGGAAAAATCTGGCCTTGATTAATAAATGAATGATTAATGAGAGAACTAATAAATCAATTAATTATTAAGCAAGCACGCTGAACAAAAGAAAGGGGAGTTTCAGGGGGTCGAATGAGATAAGGGGGTCAGTGTTGTTATAGAAGCCACACGCCTCATCGGATGCATCTGGCTTCTAAACAAGTTTCATGAGTGCGTTTTCGTCGGTGCCATCACACAAATACGAGGCAGCGAGTTGTAACCCTGACTCACAGAGGTGGCAAATCTTTCTTTTCACACTTCATCCCTTCTTCCAACTTTCAATCTCTATTTCTTTCTACCCCCCCATTTAACCAGGCCACTCTATCAATCTTTGATAATACTTGGCGTGGGCCGTGGGTGCGAGACCAGCGTCTGGAAGTCGAGGCAATGCTGCATGACTTGATGTATGAAATGTGGGCCGTGCTAGTAACAATGATACACTGTAGCGCTTTCCAGTCAAGTTTGACCTTTTTTCCTCCGCTGATATTAATCGCTGCAGAGCCACAATGCATACCTGATCTATTTCTCCCATAGGAGCCCTGTGCACTTTACAGTGGCGCTCCGGCCTCTACACATCTTTGGTTAGCTTTTTTTTATCTTTCTTTCTTTTCCACTCGTTCTTTCACTAAGACTACCCCCACTGGAGCGCACCAGGATGCGTCACGCTGGCTGTTATTTTATGATTGGATAGGTTTGTTGTGGCCTTTTAAACATAAGACGTGCCCCTGTAAACCCTGAAACCCCCAGTGAACAGGACCCAGCTTAACATAAGAGAACTTGCCTTGCGATAACCAGAGATATAGATCTTTATGCTTTGGCTGTGGCATTATTAGCTGAGCATCTGAGCAAGAGGAATGGACACTGAGCTTTGAAGAAAGTCTCCCGGGGCTGTGAAACCGGGCAACTCACAGAAGAAGTCAGAGGAAGAAAGAGAAGGAGCCTCAAGGCTGTTTGGCAGGATTGTTCCTGGTTAATGTGATGGAAAATGCCAAGTCCCTCTCTTGCTCTCTTTCTCCCTCTTTTCCTGTCCCTCTCCTTTTTCTGGATCTTCTTGTTGACTGGTGCTACGCTGCCAGTGTGGAATTGCAGATTTCCCCGGTCTAAATGGAGTGAAAAGGGCTTTGTCTCTCTGTTTGGTGGGGATCATTGACCAGAGCTTTGGGACATATGGTCCCTGTATACTGGTTCCTGCCCAGCCCTGTTAAAGAATGTTGTGGGAGGGGCACTTGACCCCCCCCACCCCCACCCCACCCCCACCCCCAAGCTCTGCTTTAACACCTAACTCAGCTTGTGGGATGATGAACTTAAACACTTCATTGTACGTCTGATTTTGTGGAGATATTTCTCCCTCCTGTCATCAGCTTTAAAAGTTAACTGACCATAGGAGGAGGGCAGAGGAGTGGTGGAGGGGCGGAAGGGTATGCGTGGACGCACAAATGCTGATGTTCTCACAAATTCTACAGCTAATAACCCACCCACGCTTGTTACATCAACCATGTTATGTTAAAAAACCTTATTTTCTTTCTCACACTCTATCTTTCCCTCTTTATCTATCCTGAAACAACTAACACCTATTCTATACGTACACACTTTCTTTTATGCATTAACACATACATATATACACACACTGTTTGCCCGGACAGTATGGCAGACGGCGGTAATAGATGGACTCTGGCTGGTCGTGGTTGTATCTCGGGTGCCCAGGACTGTATTGGAATGTCTCAGTGTGTTTTCCTGTGATAAGGCTTTTAATTAAGTGTCTAACAAGGACGTCTGGGGGTGTCCATCGAAGAGACACGGCCACCTGTGTACAAGCCCATTATCCAGAGAGACAGAGTGTGAGAGAGAGAACGAGAGATAGGACAGAACAGAGAAAAGCCACAGTGATGAACAAAGCCACACGCACACACACTTTCACTCTGTGCGGTTCTAATTCCCTGTATGTTCATGAGCAGGCCAACAATGGATCCAAATCACGATTTAAACACCAGACGCCATGACCGCTTTACAGATTAAATAAACCAAGCTCTATCAAGTAAGGCTCCGTTTCTGGGCTACTGCAGAGTCAAAACAAGTCAGCTATGAGATTATAATCCATTACCCACCGACATGGTGCTCACCCAGTGCCTAATCTGGAACCATTCTGCACATTTTTACTAAAAGAGCTAAACTGGTTACCAGTAACATCAACATTAATTGTTTAAGATGATAAAAGGTCTTAAAACGAAAACTAGGAGTAACACTTATTAACAGTGGCGCATGGGTGCTCTGAAAGCTGTTTTGGTGGATAAAGGGGGCATAAAGTTTTTCTACTGATCATTTGGCAGATCATCAAGATATTCTAGTGACTGCTTATCTATAGCTTGGCAGTGTTCCAATGATGTTGCTACAAAATAAGGGTTTGATTTTCAGGAAGCAAAGATCAATCTCTATAGATTCTGCTTTTTTGATCACAAAACAACAAAATCATCTGACTTCAAGAGTGAGCGAGAGAGAAAATAAGGACACCACCCAATACAGAGAAAGATAAAGAGAAATACAGTAATATTAGAGAAAACATAATATACATATAAAACATAATCTGCATTTGTAAATCATCCTTTCATTAACATAATTTGAAAGACATATTTTTATTAAGTATATTTTTCTCTTCATATTTTCTGATAAGTAGCTTCCCTCAGTTTTTTTTTTGCTTGGCAATCTGTTCCACTTCCTCCTGTCCACTCACATCCCTTCATCCGGAGAACAGTCTTAAAACCACTCAATCTCCCTTCTTGAGGGAGGCTTCTTTTAAATCTTAATTAAAACCAACTCCAAAAGCCCATCTCTTCCCAGGGGCAGCCTTGAAATCAGCTTAGAACAATCACGCTTACGGATTAGGTGCTGGGGAAGATAGGAAAAGAAAAAAAAGGAGAAAAGGGAAAGAAACAAAGAGTACAGAGATGAGGGAATACAATGGAAAAGAAACTCCACGCCACTCACTCAGACGGGTCCGGTCTTGACCTCTCGACCTCTGCTTTCTTGCAAGATTAAGTTGTCAGTGACACTTCTAGAGAAGGTAAACAGGTTGGGAACAATGGCCATCAGACGGGAACCTTATTGGATTTTAATCAGTCACCAGAAAAGAACATCAGTTAAAATGAACTGAGAAGCATTTAATGCAAAATTTAGAAAACAAGTTAATGTTTAGTGTCTTGTTTTTCTGTAAAAATAAACACATTTAAGACAAAATAAGACATTTATTGTAGAAGCAAAATGGCCAAGATAACACATCTAATGAAAGTGGTGTACATGCTTTAAATATTTAAAATATCTTAAGCCACATGCTTAAAAATTCGCCTCTGTACCCCTTGGCAATTTCATTAAGTTTATATTAAAATTTTATTATTTCCCTGAAAACAAAACAAAATATCTTGTGGCATTTTTGGTTCAAAAGCAAATGTATCCCATTTTAAGGATGTTTAGATATTTTTACTGGAAAACAAGACAAAAACACAACGTTTGAGGTTCAGAAACCCATACAATTCTACTATTCAGGCACGTTGTACACAACCCATCTTTTATGTGTAATACTTTTTCTGCTCCTCTTTTTCTCAGACACAAAAAAACCCTCAGTCTGTTTGCTCGCTCTTTACATGAAGCCAGCGAGAACAACAAACACAGTCTTCTCTCCCTGTTGCTTAGAGGACTGTATGTCACCTGCCTTGTTCCTCCCTGTTTTGAGGTTATCGCTCTTTGGCTCCCTCTCTCTTTCTTAACAAGGTAAAACGAGACTTGGTCCCCTGAGGAGGCAGTGCCAGTGATAAGGTTAAAATGGGCCGAAAAAATGGAGGTGATTATTTGATATTGGACAGATTGAATGATCTAGATTGAGAGCAAGAGAGGAGGGAACACAGGTTTGGCTCCGAGAGCCGAAAGAAAGATAGCATGAGAGTAAGAAGAGAAGAGGG
The DNA here is from genome assembly GCA_036877625.1 of Ambastaia sidthimunki. Lineage (NCBI taxonomy): Eukaryota > Metazoa > Chordata > Actinopteri > Cypriniformes > Botiidae > Ambastaia > Ambastaia sidthimunki. The sequence goes on along the minus strand of JAZGTK010004280.1, from coordinate 1,421 downwards.
CTGGACACATTCATTTTTCTCCAGCACTGCCATTTGTGCCAATGAGTAGAGGAAAGCAGAAAAGCAGTCTGATATTAATGGCCACTCAACTTCCAGCCAAAGGAGGAGTGCTTATGTATTAAGGGGCAGAATTTGAACTGCACAGAACAAGCTGTTAATTTGCCTGATATTAAGCCAGCTTGTGATAATGTGCAAATATCAAGGCGACGATTCTCTATACGTTTACTGGACCTGTTGGCTTTATCTCTGACAGAGTCAGAGAAGTTTCCACCAGCACTAATTATACCGCTAACTAACGAACGTGGAAAGAAGGTTGTGCTCTCTCGTGCTTCGAACATGACAGAGGCAGAGAAAAAACAAACACCATGAGCCTGGCCGGAGACAGGCCATCATCACCTCAGCAGGCACCAAAAGAGAGCTGTTAATTGGTGTGAAAACACACACACTGACTGGTGTTGTGGGTATTCCATGAAGCTGGCACTTGTTAACAAGATAGAGTGACTCACTGGGAGAAAAAGAGAGGTGGAGACAATTATTTTATTCTTTTCCTTTGTCACATTGTTTTTTTTGTGTATGAACATGTTTTGCATGTAAAATTATCATGCCAATTAAATACTTTAAAATTGAAAATGGACAAAAGAGAAGAAGACAATGGAGAGCTAGAGCTTTTTTGGCCTCACTTCCTGATAATATTTGTGTTTTCTGTGCTTCACTCTAAGACACAGAATTAACCACCTCAAACACTACAATTCAAAAGTGATTTATAAAAGTCAGCGACGGTGACACATTCCGACCCACTCAGGAAGCAACGCTGACAAACACATTCTGTTTTTACACCTCCACACTAACATGCCCATCGCACAAACACCTTTATAAAAAGGAAAAACCTTTTTATTCTTCCATCCAGTGTTGAATCCGCTTCGCTTTTACACTTAAATGAGCCCATTAATAACATTAGCAAACAAAAGTTTCGCACCAGGCTGCCGCGTCAGGCAGGGACAAAAGACTCGACTAACCAGAGTCTTCAAAAAGGCTCATGCTCACGATTCACGAGACTCTTTCATGGCGAGTTTGGACGGTGGATTTCTCAGATGCAGAGTAAGTCAGAAAGACTGTTACAGGGTTTAATCACTAGCATGGATGATCGCTGGACCGCCCTGTGGCTCTGTTGAAAAGGGGTTTGGTTTGGCCCATTCACCATCTTTTTACTGATCAGCCTGCTTAAGTAGATGGTGATTGAGGGGGTCATTACAAGGCTATCCATCACCTCTTCTAAGCCACCTCAGGAAAAAAGTGAAGACACACCCCTTCACTAAGATCCAAGTTTCACACACACTTTATACATCGAGCACTAAGCCCAAATAACAATTTTAGGTTGTAGGAACGTTTCCCAAACATACCATTAAGTAACAAAAATGTTA
>JAZGTK010004279.1:4109-16747 GCA_036877625.1 Ambastaia sidthimunki | reverse complement strand
CGCAGTATTCCACTTTAACATCATTGCCATTCAGAACAAGGTGCCACTCATCTTCTGCTGCCTACAGACTGAATGGAAAGGCTAATGATGTCTTAGGGCCTCCGCAGAGCAATCTAAGAGCCAGACAGGCATTCAGCAAGCGTTCAGGTACCTATATCACCTGCCTGCTCCTCAGTAGCCATGCAAATTTATCTGTTCTGTCTCTCCYTCCTTTTTATTCTCTGTTTTACTGTCATTTATTTTATACAATTTCTGCAACATTACTTTGTCTATTCCAGACACACTGTGTGATATTATAGCCACTGCAGTTTTATTTAACTTCTCCTACTCTGGCGGAGATGTTGCACACCTTCTGATTGGAAACTCGTGCATTGTTAATAAGATGGCCTCCCTTCAAGCTACTTTTAAAAATGTGAATGCACTGTCCAAAAGACCCATAGAAAAGGCTTTGTCAAAATAAGGCTTTTTTAAACCCTTTACTAAGCTACCGGGGACGTTTTACTTTTGTGGAATGTTGCATTGGTACGTCAGCTTAAGAAGGTCAATCAGATGTTGGCATAAAAAGGCCCACTGGCACAAAATGGCAGAGTAAGTTTAATCTGGCACAGTTGGTCTGATACACTCTGAGGGTCTGTGCATGTGTGGAAATCTAGAAAGGGAAATACATCTGTTATTAGGAAGTCAGCTGTAAGGCAGGATTTAGGATTTTAACAGTGAGAGCCTTGATCTTATAAAAAGATCAGTAGTAAGGTGTCTCTTGAGGAAAGCAAAATACAGGATCATAGAGTTATAAGTGTTTGGTATAGAGATGATAGTGGTATGTTTTTAGTTTGCATTTCTGTGCACAGCCAAAGATAAGGTATGCAGTAAGTCAGTGGGGCCAGCACCCCAGAGCCTCTAATTGCCAGGGGCCTCAAGCTGCTAAAAGGCCCTCAATGGCCTGACACGACAAAACACTGCAAATGTGTTAATAGACAAACAGTGCCTGAATACGTGTCAGTGACTTTTGGCACGTTGTTTGTTAAATGAGATATTTTATTTGTTCCAGGGCTATTTCTGAACGCATTACTTCAGCTTTGATGTTATTTTGAAAAACACTGGCCTATGGACATATGGACACGTCTGGGCATTTTAGTCACCAAAGCTAAAAATGTATGAATTTTATTGAATTACTTATAAAATCTAATCCAAGTAGCATCTGCAATCAAATAAACTTAGACCTTTTAGTGGGTGTGTGAAATTAGTAGATATAGAACAGAGTAACCTTATCATCACTTTAACTATAAACATGTTCCACTAACAGCTGACAACTGCAAAGTTAAAAGACTAGATTTATTGACAGTTTTGTATTTTTTTTTAACACTGTACCTGTTTGAAAACATCTTTTGGTGAAAAGGTTTGCTTAAAGTATGTGTGTGCTGTATTTATTTTGAGTAATGGACACTTGGACTTGATATTTTTCTGACAGTCATGCTGTATCTACTGCCCTCAATTCAGTTTTATACAAAAAGCTATTAACTATAACTATATCTATTTATTCAGGCAAAAGTCACAATTATATGAAATGATGAGGGATTTTAGAGTATAATTGCAAAATGTAACAGCACAGCTACAAGACACTATTATTAGTTTTTACCTGCTTTAATTCCTCGGTGAAAACATTGTGTGGTCTGGCCGGAGGGGGGCCCCCAAAAAGGCTGGTGCCCCATGGGCCTTGTGGGACCATAATCTGTCCTTGTGCACACCACTCAAGATCAGAGCACTAGAAGAACAGTATGTGCACAGTCAAACGGACACAGATTTTTAAAAAGGGAGAGAAAGTAATCGAGCAAGAGAGAACTATTGAAAAGAAAATAGGATGAGTTTCAATCTTCTTATATCTGATATGATGCATCATTGACTCCACATTACCTTGCATCCATATCAGTATTCTGGCTCTGTGCGCATTCTACAGCTAAACAAATTTCCCCATGACGAGTGGGAGAATAACATCGTCTCTGCAGCCGCTCATCTGCATGTGTTCTGTGAGGCATGTGATGGCACAGCTGCATGACTGGCCGCTGGTGAACTAACACCAGGTACTGCTGCAGTGAGGACACAGAAGGGCCCTTATGCACAACTCTTCAATTATTTATTGTATCTGTTACTGCACTTTTTGCGACATCCTGTATTTATCTATGTCTTTTACCCGGATCCTCCTGATTCTATTGTTTTAGTGAACAGTATATTTTTCTGTATGTGTGTAACTTTCTGTTCTGTTTCAGAGCCTATTTTAAGTAAGACAGTGGACTCCCCTGCGATGTTTAAAACGATGTCATCTGCAGTCAGTGTGGAACATGTTGGACACAGACGTACTTTTGCTGACCCCCATGATCCAGGGACAAACGCTTTAGGCAGACACTTTAGTAAGTACAGTTTTAATCAGCATGAATAAATGTTCTTAATAAATGTTACTGGTCTTATTGTGCATGATTCATAAATGCATCTCATATGGCATCTCATATGGCTGCTGGCAATTGACCAACTAGATTTTGAAATATTCTGAAGAATATTTAGATTTGAGTTACATTTGTGCGTCACGTTGCGAGTGTGTTGTGAGTGGTTGCCACTGTGTTGCTATGCCATTGGCAAGGTGATATGAGTGTTTATGTCTCTCTATATGTAATAGGGTGTTCTGGATGGTTTCTAGGGTGTTGCTAAGTGGTTATTAAGATGTTCTGGGTGGTTGCTTGCTGGGCCAAATCAAAACAGCCCACTGACTGGTCTGACTGGGGGTCACTCCTTCAATAAAATGTAATGGGATTTAGTCAGTATGTTTATTGTCTGACAGCTGAAGTTGTATTTTTGATCACTCAGAACAGAAAATTGCATTTTTAATGTTATTTTAATGATATTTTAAAGATATAACATATTATATACTGAACTGTGTATAAGATATTATACACTATACTAAATACCTTTTATGGACTGTTCACCTGCAGTTGGGGGTTGTATGTTTACAAAAGCCTTGCAGAGTCTGTAAAAGGTTAATAATTAAAGATGGACCATAAAAACTGCATTTTGTTTTTTTATTTAGTACTGCCCTGAACAAGCTATTTTACATGGTAGATGTTTACATATAGGCCACAAAACATAATAATAACTAAGTTTCCAAATATTTAACTACTTTATTTAAAGATCTTTTTTAATTTTTACATTATTTATTTACATGTTATTTTGAAACATTAAATAACATGAAACATTGTTATTTACATGTTTCCCAGATTATTTAAAACTACTTAAAATTAATTTAATTTAATTTAATTTAAATATTTTATTCTAAAAAAATAAATATCAATTATTTGAAATAAGATCAAACAAGCATTAAACTAAGCTAAAACATCTTAATCTAAATTAAGATATTTCTTAGTGTTTTGCTATTTTATACATTTATACAAATACACATAGATATTTTATTGGGTAGAAACTGAGTGTAGAAGAGGGGTTTCAAATGTTGTTTACAATTAGGGGGGCTTGAAGTTAAAATGTTTGAAAACCACTGATCTAGAACATCAGTGAATGATGGCTGTTTTTGTAGTAGGTGTTTATAAATCCCGTAGTTCTCCATCTCTAAAATGATGCATCTTAACATATAGCCCCTGTTGGAAAGGGGTCAGATATTCAGAAGATGCTCAGGAAACATTGCACCGTATTAAGAATCAAGCGTTTACAAACTTTTGAACTGGGTTTAGTAAATACAGATGTTTTTGTGTTGTGGTCAATACATAAACATCTATTATGTGAAATAGCTTATTCAGGGCAGTTTTTAATTAAAAACAAAGTACAACATTTTGCAGATCTATATGTTTTGGCTGCGTCTGTTTTTTAAGGTAAAAGTGTTTAAGTGTGCTAAGACATTAAGCTTGCATCATTATTTATCTGCACAGGAGTCCCTCAGGTACATGTAAGGGCCCCTCATGAGGTCAGAACAGTTTTCCACACTGCTGAGAAAGTCTCTCCACATCTGATTAATTGCACCTGTGTGTCCAGCCCTGACCAGCAGGACGCTAAACCCCAGTCGCTTAGCTTGAGGGTATGTTTTATATTCTTAATAACCATATAACCCATTACCAGCGCGGATCACTGTAACATTAACCATCTCTTAAATCAGTGGTTCTCAACTGGTCGGTTGCAACCCAAAAATGGGTCGCAGGTCTATTCTGGTAGGAACAGCAGGGAATAAACAATGGTAAGTACTCAATAATAAAATGCAACTAACCATATAATTGCACAGTTAAAATAGCAAAAGAAATAGGCCAACCAGCTTATAAAAGGGAGAAAACACTTGCCATATTTTTTTGTTGTTGATGTTAAAGGCTAATTAAATTCTGCTTTGTTTTGGTACAATTTCATCAGTCACCAACCTGACAAATTTGGCAGATGCTAGCACAGACTCAAAAAACATGACCAAAACTTGTGCAAGCTAGTCAGGCTACTACATTACTAAATTGAATGCAAAATCACCCCCAACTTTGAATGTCATTTGTGTGTCACAGTTTGTTATGTTTGGCGATTATTGGCCAAAATGAAACCAGGAAAATATACAAAAGAAAATGTCAATTATATCTTTAATTCCACTTATTTTAATTATTTCTGTATTTAGGGGCTGCACAGTTATGGAAACTTTGTGAATGTCTTAACTTGTATAATTAAAAATGTTGGTAATTAATGTCCAGTGTGAAATCTGGATCCTGAAATCAAAACCAGTTGGGAACCACTGTCTTCAGGACCACTTATCTTAAATTGTGCCACTATTGTTATTAAACACTACAGCATCTCACTGTGCCACAAACCTTTTGTCCATATCTGAATGTATGTAGGAGGCTCTCGAGCTGTTTCGTCCAGACTTCATCTGCCGATCCCAGAATCGGGTGCGGCGATTGGAAAAGAGGGCAAGGGAGAGGCGGAGCTTACCAACAGCTGAATTTAACATGGGAGTGGAGATGGCTAACCTTAGGAGAAACTGCACCAAGCCACACCCACTTAGTGGTAAAATACTTTATTTTCATTAAGATACTGGGTGCAGTTGTTGGAGCTGTAGTGCAGATGTGGATCTGCAGCAATGCAGTCACAGTGTTGCAGCTATTGCAGCTCATGTATCCACAGTAACAATGGACCATGGATTGTTATCATTGTGTCAATGCGGCAAGTGGCTGCAAAATGTGTCAACATTAGTTATAGGGTCATCATTAGGATTGTCGTAGCAAGCACACGGTTTCAGGGCAAACACTGCAGCAAGGGCGCATTATCAATGCAGTCACAGAGAGATGTAGTGCCTAATACATACTTGAGTACTGCAGTGAAACATTTGGTGCATTAAAACTTCAGTAATATCTGAACAAGGTTTGAGGTGGGACAGACATATAGAAAGCTAACAGATACAATTAAGATCTCTGCATATTTCATCACAGCCCTGTTGAGAATGAACCATGCATCTTAAAAAGAAAATGAGCTGTTTTTTTCAAGGACAGCTGACTCATGCCACCTATTGGCCTTTATATGCTTTCACAATAGGATTGCATGTACGAAACTGAAATGGTTTTTATTCATTGCAAGTTTATTAGTTCATAAGCACTTAAATACATTGGTTAGAAGGGTGTTTTAGGATTTAAGGGCGTAAAGCTAAGCAAGCAAGTCAATTAAACCACAGTTAATGTGATGATCTTTTAAAAATGCAACCCAATTAAAAAATAGACAAAATTAGATAGTAAGCTTTGTAATGACCTTTTCATTTTTTCTTCCTCTGCTGAATGTGTTTTGTAGATAACCTTTTCAAACCCAGAGACAGAGCCATCTCAGGCAAAGAGATGCAATGGAGGTCCAGACGGTCAGTTTCACATACAGAGAAACACACACACATACAACATCACACATGCACAGAATAAGACACCAACTCTTATCAGCACAGGAACACAATACGACCCCCTTCTGATAAGGACAATGTTTTATGATACCTTCCTACTGGAATAAATATCCATCCAACCAGATGAACTATGAAAGATAAAAGCATTTATACTGACATATAGGTGAGACTTCTCAGTATGTTTCTGTGTTTGTGTGAGAATCTTTACTGGTTTGATTTACACCATCATGTGTCTGTCACACTCCATCTGTGCTTGCAGGATTTATAACAAACTCCCGGAAGTAACCAAGAGGAAGGAGGACGAGAAGAAGAAACTGATGTCCAAAACCAACAGACTGAAGGCAGAGGTCTTCAAAAAGGTTTAAACGATAACAAAAATACTACTTTAAATTTTATATCTTATAGGTTTCAATGTGTTCTAACAACATCACACCATTGTTTGTAAAGAATTGTTATCTGAGTTTTTGTACCTTTGACACAATCTCACAATATAGTAGGAGTGTCACAATAATCATGTTGTGAAAGTCTGATATTGTGACAGTCCTACAATTCAGTAAATCTGTTTATTTGTAATTGTTTATATGTTCCATTTGAATCTGACTTTTTTACATTTTTATTCAACTTTGCCTCCTGTTTAATACAGTAAATCTGAATTAGAAAAGTCCTCATGAATGCAGAAAAAGCAACAGGTTGCAGCACACCCACTATTGCAGTTTAATTAAACGTTTTAGTGTGTGATCCACTGGTGATATTCTACTTGGCTTCGTATGAAGTCCTGAGACAGTTTGATCAAATTCAAATTTGGCCAGTTCAGCGGTACAGGGCGCATAGAAGCAGAGGTTGCAGCTGTAAGGCCTTTTGTCCTGTAAGCTTGATTAAGCTCAGTAAAGGGCACTGCTGCTGATTGTACTATGATTGTGGAAGCCATTGAAAGTGAGCTTCTGAAATACTTGGGTGAACCTTAAAAAAACAGCTGGTGCAGAACAAATTGGAACTTTATAAGGACACACTCGGTTCTCCTCAGCCGAATTTAGAGCAGAACAGTCAAAAATGATTGAGCCCTTTTTCAAGACCTAGATTTGTAGTTACCTTAGAAGAACAATTAAAATAGGAATACAATTAAAGCGAGCCTTGTTTGATCACAGACTTTTGAATCAAAGTTTTAATTACACTTTTGTCTCGTGCTGAAGTGTTTCTGTGGCAGTGTGAACTGGAAATGGTTCAGAAACTGCTTCAGGAGCCAGATTTTCTTCAAACGTCCATCAAATGACCAAAAATGTGTTGTTATTAAACTGTATTGTGAGTAAAATTTAGTTGTTTTTTTCATATAATTTTTGTTTTTTACTCTTATGAAGTCTAATTTTACTTTGATGCCCATGATACTACCACAACAGAGCCATTTTTCTGGTCCCAACTCACTATTTGTCTCTACAGTGACCTCTAGGGTGACCTTTAATGACCCCCTCGGGCACAAACACACCTGAGGCTTTTGTCTCATAATGCATTCTGCCACAACTGTCAGGCCAGATGTACCAGCTGAGATAAAAGGCAGGCTGGTCTGTGAAAACCTTCCCCTCGGTCACAAACAGCAGGTGCTGTGTGGTGCCAGGCTGCCTGATCTCACCTTGGTGAAGTTTCTGCCTGCTTGCTGAGATGTCAAGCAATGTAGAGACTCACGAGACGGTTTTATGCTGAGAGTCTGAACACAACAGTTCTACACAGCAGTGTTACAGTGATCATATGTGACACAGCCATTATGTGTAGAAGCATCATGCACCAGTAGAAGTATCACCATAGAAGCACCATCTATCTATCTAGCTATCCAGATCTGTCCGTCTGTCTATCAGTCTATAGATTTTTTTTAGTTTAAGTAAATTTTGATAGCCAGTGAGCAGCCTACATTTTCAGTGTAAAAAAAAGAACAGCTTTCACATTTTGATAATAACTTGTGTTCTAAAAGAAGTATCATTTTCAGATGAAATGAGCGGGTAGGTGAGTGATGACAGAATATTCAGTTTTAACCCTCCATGTGTTAAAAGTCGTGAGTTAGGAGTACTTGAATGTACTGTTAAAGCGTCTGCCAAATGCATGAAATTTTTCCGTCAAAAAAATCATTTGGCTGTACTTTTCTTGTCTTCCTGCAGAGGGCGGCACATTTCTTCAGATGAGTCCTGCTCATTATTCCACTTTCTGATATCCAGATTAATTCCACTCAACACGGTGATTTATTCATGAATTCCCTTTGTTCCTCTTGGTAACAGACGTGGCTCTGATACTTACGGGACGCTCGTGGCACAGAGGAGTGTTGTGTCAACATTAATTTCCCTGTTTTGATGTTTAGAGAGTTGAATTCCAGAACAGGACAGCTTTCATTGGTATTTCAGATGTCTTTACTGACAGGCTGTTCCCTGGTTGCCTAAAACAAGAACTTTTGGGTCTTGGTGTAAAGGAGAGATCTGTTATCTAGGTGTGTTGTTTTAATAGGTGTCAGGTCCTGTGAGGCTGATAGTTTGTTATGAAGTGTCTGGCTCACTGTCTCCCATGAAGTCCCCTCTGTTTCTCAGGCTTGCAGCTCTGTGTAACAGTGATGAATGGCTGATAAGTCAGGCCAAAGATAGAGAGAGGCAGGTGAGGCTGGGAATGTTATCAGAGAGAGAGAGAGAGACTGATTCACAAAATGTGAGAAACACCAAAATAATTCAATTCAATTTTATTTCTATAGTTGTACAGCTGTACAGAAATCATTTTAGTACAGAAAAAAATGACGCACAAATGTAAAAACAAAAATATGCACAAATATTTTGCAAAAATATTGTCGAGTGAATAAACTGAACCCAGTGAGTAAACATTATTTTTTTCAGAATAGTTTTCTTTTAATACCAATAGCACTTAAAGTACTTTATTATTTTAGATATTTAATATTAAACAATGTATTCATTCCTATCAATTACCTATTGTAATTAATCTTTTCAACCAGTATTAAGGCCCTAATAGTAAAATTGAGTTTTATTTAAAATTATTTTCAGTTAAAGACACTAATTTTGTTACAGGGTATCTTTACCCCAGACAGAATAATGTCACATTCTGTTATCATTTTCTCACCCCCATGTCATTCCAAATCTGCATAACTTTGAATAAGACGTTAGGCTATATGTCCAGATGTGCAACTGCATTGGCCCCCATTCCTTTTCATTGTAAAGTGTACACTTCTCTTTTCATGTCCTTTCCACAGAAGAAGAACATACCACATGAGGATAAGTGACGTTTCTTTAACCTTTGCTAATGTAAAAGTACCAGTAACAAAACATTACACTAAAACACCTGCACTGGTATATTGGTTACCTTAGCATCAAAGCTACTGTAGCCAAGGACAGGGAACCATGCAGAAAATAAAACCAATACCTCTGAGGGGGAAAAAAATACATTATTTGGATTGAGAAAAGATAGCAGGTTATCATTGCTCCCAGGATAGATGGCTACCCAAGGGGATGGGCAAAGAATTCTGGGTAATCTGTAGATTACACACTTCCACTTTATTTTTCACACCACTTGACCTCAGCGGACAGGTGCTGACAAGGAGATTGTTTAGCTGGTTGTTCTCAGTTTGAAAGTTTCCTTTTCTTTTCCTCTACAGAAACTTCTGGATCAGGTTCTTCAAAGACACAGCCACTGAGAGTATGTTCACAAGACTCATATCCCCTGCTCTCTCCTTGCCTGAGGCAGAGAACTGAAGACAAGCTAGACCTCTTGAAAACGGTGCAGGGTTTTCTGATGCATTGTTGCAAATATAACACCATTTACTGGACCCGATACGAATCCACGCGCTGTATAGATGCGTTTCCGTGCCCTATTGTGTCCATCAACTAAAATTGAAAAGATGTGTGCTGTGTAATAGACATTTTTCATGGAAGATAAATTGATAGATGGAAGATGCCGGATGAATATCATGACCCTATACCTCATTGTCAGGTCAGGAATGCTTTTTTGTGTTTTCTCTTGAAAATGAGCTCTGTCAGAACAATGAATACTGTGGAGGTCTAATGAAATTCTAGTAAAATTTATTTGATCATATTTCCATATGTTTTGTGGTCTAAATAAACTAGGTGCAATGCAAACTATGAACATCTTAGATCATCAGCAGTCATTTGCCTAAATGAATGCTCCAAATAATGTTTCTCATGTATTTTTCAAGATCTTAAATCACACCTTTGCAAAATGATCATACTTGGCCTTGTTCAAAATTGCTTTCTATAGCAGTAACAGAGTGTCCTAGATTGCTTTAATATTTACTCTCTAATGAATCAGTATTTTTCTACAGAGGAAATTGACTGACCTTATCAAAACTGCAATGTTTGAGCACAGGTAATGAAAACTGTAATAAGAAATGTTTACCCAGCTTTTAGCAAAGCTAAACACAGCTAAACACAACAACATACCCGAAATGTGACCTCTGCATTTAACCTATCACTGGTGAGGAGTGAACACACAAAAAATATGTTACATAACATATATTTATTATTTAAGTAATGTATTTTATACGGTAGGTCAGAGGTTTTTAATCCTGGTCCTGGGGACCAACAGCACCGCACATTCACTAAGTCTCTCGCTTATTAATCTTCATTATTAAAATACCTGCTTCAAATCATGAGCTGAATGCGGTGTGTCAGATAAGACAGACATACAAAATGTCCAGTGCTGTCGGGTCCACAGGACCAGGATTAAGATGCTGTAGGTCATCAACAACAGTTTCTATTCTATGTATTATTTGACCAATGCAGTAAATGCTATCTGAAAAATGCACAGTTGCTGTCTCTGTACCTGTGCTTTATTGTGTTAGTGAGTGAGTATATGTCGCTATTACCTATGTTATTAGCTTATTCTGTGCTGGCTAATTTCAGAAAGTGAGTCACTCATTAAAACTAAATTGGTATCAAATATAGGATTGAAAGAGAGCAGAATAGCTTCTTTTCTGACCCTGCATTTGCTCTGGAAGTGTCAGAGTTTCTGATGCGGAAAATGAAATTTGGGCTAATAGAATTCAGAGAAAACGTATTTAGATGACAGGTTGGATGACTTGATGGTAAAGCAAAGTAATTTATAAGTGCATTAAAAAGTCTGTGTTCTTCAATTTAAATTCGGAGCAGGTTGACATTTAACGTTTTTTTTTTTTTTTTAAAGGAAGGGGTAAAAAATCTGTTGATTTGAAAATATGTAGGAATAAAAATGCAAAAATGTTAGTAAACCTTGATTCTCTAAGGTCGTGCTACCTAGTGGAAACCTTGAGAGCGTTACTATCTTGCGTACCAAAAAAGCAGGAAAATGTTTATTGCAAACAAACTCAGAAATTATACTACAGTATAAGCTGGACATCCAATGTCAAATCCGCTGCTTTACTGAACTACTTGTCAAATGTATTACTATATTTTAATACTCCCTTTTATTATTTATGTCAGACCCTCTCATCCTTGTAAGAGCATCAATGTGTTTTTCTTATGATTTGAATGTGTAATATGTTGATGCCTTTTCTAATGGTTTCATGGCTCTAGGACCCCGCAGAGCTGCGCAAAAACACGTGGAGACGCGAGCAGCGCTCTTCCAAAGAACAACACTTTACCAAATACACCGCACCAAACCGCATCTGTTCATATGTGACCGTGTGCACTTTGCTTTTCTTTGTGTGCATGTGTGAGCTGACAGTGTAAACACGCATTGCATAGGATTTAGCGCTATTGCCTTTGGAAAGTTTTTGACAGCTCTGTCGCGGGTCTTTAGACCACCCTCCCCTTTCTCCCCTGTGGATTTAATCGTATTGCAGGAAGTCCCCTACATCCTCTTCTCTTGCGCCGTGTGTGTGTATTTGGGTGTGTGTTTCTGTGTCGGTATATTATGAAGATCTCATCATAAGGACCCGGGCATCATGAGCATCTACCGGCGCTCGGAGAACTGGTACCTCATGAACGGACTGCGCGCTTTTGCGCTTCTTTTACTGGCACTGATAGCTGACAGCTCCGGTCATCACTCACCCGATGGTAAGAGTCGCACTTTACATTACTGTTTACGTTGCTGTCTATTAACAGAAGGAAACATTGAGTAAAACTAAGGAGCTGTGCCGAACATAGTTACTGTACTGTTATGATGTAAATGCACACTTTGTTGTTAGTGCTTTATTACAGTAACTGTGTAATATGGATAAGGTGACGTTAGTGTTACCCAATACTGCTATAATAATATATGAAAGCACACACTAATGCTATAATAATATGATTGTATTCATAGCATTACAATAGGGATTTTAAAATGTGCCAGAGTTTGACATCCATTGATTTCAGTCAGAATGTCGAATGGACTATTAAACATATAAGAGAGTTTCTGAATATAATAAAGTGGTGACTGCGTGAATAACAATAGCAGGAAAGAAAGATTCAAATTTACACGTGTGGCTTTAAAAGACATACTTACCATTAAAGAATACTGTGAGGTCTGGATGTCCTGCTAGTGTCTGTGCATCTCAGTAGCCTAAAATTAACAGCATTTACAAATGGATGTAAACCAGCAGGAAATGTAGTGCAGATGGACAAACTGATAAGCCGTTTTGTTTAGATCTTCAGAACTAACTGGGCTGATGTAATTTCTGCTTGCTGAATCTGAGAAGCAGTCCAAAAGGGAACAAAGAAAACTACAGAAAATAGACAAGTTATCCTATCCTTTAATTCCAATAAAGTACATTTAAATATTG
>JAZGTK010004278.1:0-24987 GCA_036877625.1 Ambastaia sidthimunki | reverse complement strand
ATATATATAGTTATTCTTAAGTTGTTAGTGAAATGTGTAAAAATGTTTTAAATAGTTAACAATAACCAAACAATAATGTTAATACATTTGAAATAAATCTAAATAACATTTTGTTCTTACAACATTCAAAATAGCATTTTTAATGTTTTTTAACGTAAAGGAAACGTTAGGGAAACATTCTTACAGGCTAAAATTGTAAGATGGGTAGTGCCACTAGGGGAGTGTTTGCAAAAAACACACACTGTGAAGACCTGAACTGTGTGATAAGTTCAGCACCGAGGTCGGATCTGCAGGCCGGGGCTGTTTGAGGGGTAACAAGCCAGTGGTGGCTAACATCTGCGCTCGTGTGTTAGCGTGGTCATCTATGTTCAGAGCTCTTTTGACCCTGTTCACACATCATTGTGTGATGTAGCACTTCAAGGGCACTTTTGAAGCCAAAGTTTGACACATTTCTGCAACTTTTTGCCGGAATTCCTCAGCCAGGAACCGAGTGACCAGATCTTGTTGTGAATTTCAATGTCAGGTCTGTCAAAAGGAGTAAAGTCGAGCCCGTGGGCTGATGGGTGATGCAACCTGGTGCCAATATAATTCACTGTTTAATGGATACCACAGGTTCTGCTCCAGTCAAAGACAACCTGAGGGTATGTATGTATATACATTCATTTACATGTGACATGGGGATACATTAAAGCATTAAGCCATGAGAGGACATGTGTTACGGTAATTTTAGCTTGATAAAAGATGAAAAGCGGTAAATTCCCTGTAAATTGCAGCCTTGAGTGCAGTATTTCTCTTCTATAAACAGCATTATGATGTAATGCATTTTACTATTAATGGTAGCTGTCGTAATCAAAACAAACAATTATTCTACCAAATAAATGCTTCATTAGCCTAATAGCCACACAAGACCCAAAATAAACTCTATGCAAGTAAACAAATAGAGTTTCTAAATATGTAAACAAGTGTAGTTATAAAACCATTTTCACAATTCATAGCTGTTGACATTCTCAATGTTGCCACAGGGGGCGCTGCCGTGCACATTCGTGTACTTCCTCTGCAGTGTTTGACTCTTTCAGGTAAACTACTGTCATGATGGAACAACATGTCAACATGTTTAAAACCAAATACCTAAATAATAACTGTGATATTTTAGTACATTTGAGATTTGTAGATTGAAGTACTAAGTACACAAGTACACAAAACATGTTGTTCATGCTTTCAACTGTAAGAAACAAACACAACGATTAAAGATCATTCTAGGAATGCAAGATTCATTAAAATACAATTTTAAAATGAAAAAAAAAAGTTGTATTATAAAGTTAAAATACAATTCAAATGATTTGTTTACAATGTCTTCAAATCGTCCAACAGATTTTAGCAGAAACTGTCCCTTTAAAAACATTTATTGCGTGTTCACAACATGCGTTTAAATTAATTTCATGTGACGTAGTGTTTAAGACTTCCTCATGTCGATCATCTGTCTTCCGGCATAATTCTGAGTATATTCTACATTTGCAACATCTGCTTGGACAGCCTATTATTATGGCCCCATTACGTTTAACCATAACAGTGGTGAAGCAATTAGTTTAAGTGAAAACTACTCAGCAGGCCCAATTATTTCCCATAATAAAGAGAAAAAGTAAAATGGATCATCTATCCCGTTTCCATTCTAATGGGAAACGTTTCTACCATCAGTGTCTTGTGGCTCACATGTGGCCATAATGGATTTGTAGCACCTGACAGCTTTGGTGTTTCTGCTATAAACTCTCCTGTGAGACTTTCCTCTGGAAACGCACATTATCTCAAAGTTTGACGTTTTCATTGATGACTTCCTTTAATGTTCTGACATGTTTGTTTCTGTGCTAATATCATTCGCATTCGTTTGTGCTATACGTTTAATAAATTACATTCGGTTCAGTTATTGTAGTATCTTGCGCTTGATCTCGGTGCTAATTAGCTGCACGAGTCGCTGTGTATTTGCAACAAACTGTGACAGACATTATTAATGCAGGAAATGTTAAATCAGAGCTAATTACCAGCAGAATGAGGGCAGCGTTATTAAACACAAGTTCATCTCATGAATACGGCGGAGAAATTTCCAGAATTACTCAGTAGTCGTTCAGGTAAACTGAGGCTGCGTCACCTTTCGGAATGATCGGCGCTGGAGAATGCATTATTAATTGTTGGTTCAAGACGGCATCTTGAAGCAGGAAGAAAAATAAATTGCGCTGTCAGAGGGAAACGTCAGTGCTTGCTGACTTAAGTGTAAAAAGGCTTTTCTTACTTTACTTGAAAAGTGACGACTACATTGAAATGTTCCCAGCTGCCGTTCTGAGGACGTTGGCTATACGTTTTCTCAAACTTGTCAAAAATGATTTTTGCTGTTATGTTAGTAGAGCATTTTATTGATATTTATCATATATCAAAACATTCATAGGTTGATAGTAAAGCATTTTAAAAATGTGACAGAGTTTGAATGTCATTCGTATAACCAAGCAATAATGTTCATACAACATCCAAAAAACTGGACGTTTTGACCATTCCTAGAATGTTTTTGTTACATAATGGAAACATGAGGCCAATGTTCTTACCATCTAAATGCTAGCTGGCGTATCGCTGATAATAAAGGTGTAGATTGCCAAAACACAACAATTCTGTGGGTATTTACTCTCACTGTTCCAACCCTGTGCTGTTCTGCAAACACAAAAACACATTTTGAGTTCAGAACATGAGGGGAGGTGCAAGAATCTTCCTTTTGGGAGAACAGTCGGCAAGCAATGTTTAATTTTCTGTATAAGACGGGTTTTGCTTTGAGATCGAGGGAATTGCTATACAGTCACAAATCTGCTGGATTTATTATCAGACTCGCTCTGAGAGAAAGAGTGATTTTTTTTTTTATTCCACACTATTGTGTACTGCATGCTAAACGCCGGGCAATTCAGTTTGCCAAGACAAAGCACACGGTGCTGAAAATGTATGATGTGAGATTTTGGGGGCTGCAGAGGTTGTGACTCATTTTGCTGTGATGGATCCCACAGACTCACAGTAAGTGACTCGGCTTGCAAAATAAAGCCGGGATGTGCTGAGTGAAGGAGACATGTTTACTGATGTCAAGCGTTCCTGAGAGGGTGAGTGACAAAAAAGATCTCAGGGGAGAGAACTGTATGTGTGTATGTGTGTGTGTGTGTGTGTGTGTACCACGGCTTCCCTAAATAATCAAGATTTAAAGGAAGGCCGACAACAACCTTTACTGTTTGTTTCACTGAGACTGAAACGCACAAATGGCTGACAATAAAGAAAGCATCTCTAAAGGTAATGTAACACAGCCATTAAGTTGTTGCTCATCTGTACAGTTTTACCCACAACATTTGATCTATAAAACGTGGAGTGTTGGTGAAATCCTGACCGGGTCGATACTAATAGCATCAAAGCTTTTCGTTTGACCGTGAGCACCTGTGATCTTCACTCCACTGGCTGTGTGTCTATCATCTTTACAAGTGCAACTTTACAAGAATAAGTTATAATGTAAAATATACATCAAAAGAAGCTCCATGTTTTACACAGAGAATGTTATTTAAACAAATACCTAATAAATGTATCTCATTCTAAATCAGCTATAAATAGGCCAAATTTTTGTATTATTTTTACAATCTTAAACTTTTTAATATTATATATATATATATATTCTGTATATTGTATATAGAATATTGTTATTAAAATAATGCAACACATTTTACATATATAACAAAATAACATGCTTATATCATACAGTTTTTTTCTCAAATTATTACAAATTTGAATACACACACACGCACATAATATTTCCTATATATATTCTTTGGAGGGTTACGCCATTGTTTGGGAAACACTAGTGTACAGTATAAATACAGTATACTGTAAAACATCAGAATTAACTGCCTTTAAACAACAGCCAATCATAATAATGCTACAGTGACATAAATATTCTTACTATATGCTTGATCATGTTTTGTGATCATGTTTTGTGATCATGTGAGACATTATTTCAGATGGAACTGTAGGTGCAGTTATCTAATGCAGTTTAACGGGTCATGCAGAGGGAATGAAACCAGCTCTGGGCATTTCCTCTCAGAACTTCAGTTTCTCCCTAAATCAGGACCTTAAATTCATGTCTGCTTCAGGAATCCTCTCGCTCCTTGTGCCCTGACCTCTTCCTTCTCTCTGAAAAAACAAGCAGGAGAATCCCCTGCTAACAACTTTAGGTTATAGAAATGTTTCCGTAATGTTTAACAATGTTGTAAGTTACAACAACAATAAAAATGTTATTCTGAATGTTTTAGGAACATACAAAAGTTTTTGGATGTTGTATTAACATTATTGCTTGATTATAAGAACATTTCAAAAACATTACAAATTTAAAAAAGTGGGTATAATGTTCCACTAACAACCTAAAATAGCATTTTTGATATTTGATATATAACTGTAAAAAATATTTTAATAACGTTACTAGAAGTGCATTTTCTGATAACCTTGAGAGAACTTTTACAGAAGGTTAACCAGCGTTCTGAGAATGTTACTTGCCAAATCCAGAACTAATTTTGACATCCTGTAAACCTGGAATATTTAAAAACTTGGAATCTTTTATCTTTAACTCTGAGTTCGTCTGTATTATTATCATCAGCCAATTCATTTAAAGTTTGGCTCACAGGGCTCACGGCTGCCGGGTAAACGCAGGTTCTGTTATCAAAAACTCATAAAATGCAAATGAATTCACTGACTATCAGTGTCATTCGGTTTTGTGAAGTCGCTCCAGTCAGACTGACAGCTGAAAGGCGGAGAACCTCACATTGTACTCGCTTAACAATGCGGGAATCAAATCCCTTG
The DNA here is from genome assembly GCA_036877625.1 of Ambastaia sidthimunki. NCBI lineage: Eukaryota > Metazoa > Chordata > Actinopteri > Cypriniformes > Botiidae > Ambastaia > Ambastaia sidthimunki. Next base: position 20,124 of record JAZGTK010004278.1, on the reverse strand, counting down.
AGGCGTGTTCTTTAACCCACTCCATAAAAGGCATGCACACATGCATGCATCAGTGGCTATACAGCTGCTACTGCCATGCAGCATGCGACGGCATGTTAGGGTATTTTGACAAATGCAATGAAAACAATGATGAAACAATTTTCTGCATTTCAGTGTTGTTACATATAGATCATATATGCCTGCAGTATTCTGCACCTGTCAGTGATGGGTGGCTTATAAGACTTTGTAAGCATAACATCAAAATGTAAAGGCTTTAAAATTAAAGCTGCAATCCGTAACGTTTGCCTCACTAGCACCATCTCTGCTCAAAACATAAAATTGCAGGTTGGATGCAGAGCTGTTTTTTCTAAACGTGGATGTTCTTAACATTTAAATTCTAAACAACTGCTGTAAACAAACTACTAACACTTCAACATTCACATGCGGTTTAGCAGCTGAATGTTCTTTCTGTTTACAGACGTGATGTTACCACAAGTCAAACTGACCAGAGAAATCAGACTGTACAGCTCAAATTATATTATAAGAATCATTATTATAAACCTACAGTAATGAGTCTGTGACCTGTTATGTACTTGATAACTGATTTTTTATCATTTTTAACCCAAAAAAAATATGGGTTGGAGCTTTAAACTAAATGTAAATAAGCATTCAAACATTTCTAATAAGATTGTGGGAGGAGTCATGAATATAATAATGGATGCTAATGCGCTACTATAATAGTGTTAAAACTGTGACTTCACAATAAACTCTGATATACAGGAGGGATGTTTTTTGAATTGGTAGTTCTGGGGGTGTTTTTGTCTGATTTTAATCTCCAGTGAATTTTGTGGAAACCTTCTTTTAATGCGTCTGCTCTTTTCTGTTGGATATTTGAGTTTTCTAGTAGCTTCTGCGGCCAAGACAGATGGCAGACTCTCCCTTCATGGACTTAATCTGAGTTTAGAGCTCAATATCTCCAGGACATGTTTTTTTCTTTGTTAAGAAGAAAAAGTCTGAAGCTCTGAAAAGATGCTTATTTTTCTGTCATCTCTGATAACATCATTTCTCTGGTGGCATTTCAGAACACCAAACTCTTTAAATCACTTCATCTTTATTGATGCCCACAGCAATGTTTTATGGCTGTGAGGTTGTTCTTTCATTGCTCAGGTGATTTCAAGAAGTTCTCAGTTATGTATCAATCGTGTCTCAGATGTTTCTCCTGCAGTTCAAATGATTTTTTATACAGTATTAATAGAGATTTACATCTGATCGCCAATTTCAAATCAACGGTGCAAACTGTTTTATTTTTTTTGTTTCTATGATAGGAATACTTAAACAATACCTGTTTGTATTTATGATTTGCTAAATACGTCACGGTGTGGAAGGAATACAAATCTTCACATGTAATGGTAACTACACTGCTGTTATTTTTCTATCGTTTATAAACAGAGAAAGTTTAAATCGTTAGCATCTCTGCTGTCAGTCTGAGAGAGCACATTTACAAAATGTGTACAGTGTTTTGGAACACACGTCTCTCTACCTGACAGATATCACTGAAACAGGTGCCTGGTGCCACAAAAAACAAAATCTTGGTGTGATGGCTACCCAGCTAACAGAAAACGTTCCCAGAACATTCTCTAAAAACATAGCTGAACGTCATCAAAAAAGTTTTTGCCATAATGTTATTAAAATGCTTTTAACTTTGAGAGAACATTAGCCAGTGCTCTAAGAACGTTCTTTGTTAGTGGGGTCTGTATGTGACATGGTTAAGACAATCGGCTAAAACGTTTCTCTAGGCATCATCAAACTCCTGCTGAGTGAGTTAAAAGTCCACGTCTCATTTTTCATGAAAGTTCATTCAGATTTAAGTTCTGCAGTGGTGAGATATCAGCATGTTTACAGTGTCCGACAATTACTGCCAAATTATTGTTAAATGTAAACCCACATTTCCAGTTCTTTCTTGTTTATAATGAGCTTAAGCAGAAATACGTTTAGCATTTTTCCAATGTGAGATTAGTTTAGCAAGATTTAGTTTAACATTATTTAATAAACAGGATATGCTTCTTAAAGTCCTTTTGTCTTATTTGTGCACTTGGTAGCTAACACACTACTGTACGAGTAACTGAAACTACCAACAGGGAACGTTCTCAGAACGTTGGCTAATCAAAAAAGTTCTTCCAGTAACATTAATAAAAGCTTTTTATATTATATAGTCATATATTTTAAAAAATGTTATTCTGAAGTTGTTAAAAATTACATTCTTATAACCAAGCAAAAACGTTAATACAATATCTAAAAAAATGGATGTTATATATTTTTTGTTCATTTTGATAATGGAAATGTTAGGGAAACATTCCTACAACCTAAAAACTGTTAGCTGGGTACGTCTTTCGAAATAGCACCCTGTATCTTAAAAACACAAGACAGCAAACAAACCCTATTAACATGCCAAAAAATCCTGCCTGCTTTGTTTCATGAATTTTGGCTTCGTTTCATTCTTCTGTTTGTGTGCTACTTGGTAAACTGGTCTGGCAAAGTAGTTATTTAAGGCGTCTTAAATGTGTACAATAGCAATAACAATAGCAAAACAAACAGACCCTGACATTTGTCTTCATTCTGTGTGCTTCACAGGAAACAGTTTGACGTGCTCCTACTCTCGCAAGTCTTTTAATCGGGCCAAGAACCCACACTTAGATAGGACGGAACCAAACCAGCGCTCAGCCAATACTTGGACCGGAGCCTAATGCTGCTTTCTGTTTGAAGTCTGCGCTTGATATCTCTGGCTTGCCATCATAAAAGCCGTCCATGACAGATGACATACAAAGAAACAAAATTGCAGCACTAACATTTGCCTCACGAGTGTCTGACTGTCAACAAACAATTCTGCTGTCACACTTCAACCCGGCTGTCGAGGATAAACGCAGATGCAACACTAGGTTTTGTTTTGCAGGTGTATGTTATCACCATCATTTATCGTGTTTTAAACACCTGCGTGGTCAAATGTTGGCCAACGGTAACATACGATATACGAGCTCTGATCCATTTATGCATTTTATTTACATAAATCAACATTTGTTGTTAAACTTGTCTTCTTACTTTATTAAGTTCAGAAGAATGATTTATAATTTCAGCTGTCAGGTTGGAGTTTCCTGGGAAATGTCAGTTTGGCTTGTGGTTTCTGTCTATAAACAGAAAGAAGAAGATCCGGCTACTCAGTTGCGTGTTTGAGTGCTGGAATCGTGTGTGTGGGAGTGTTTGTATCCTGTTTTTTACAGCAGTTGGTTAGAGTTTAAACTTTGTCATCCACGTTACGAAAATAACTCCACAAGTAACCTGCAATTTATGTCTCAAACAGAGAGGGCAATACAGAGGCAGAAGTTACACACTGCAGTCTTATGTATAGTTCAATACTTCATTCATGTATTAAGTGTATGTCTGCATGTTTGAATGACTTGATGCATCTACATTTTTCCCTCCAGATTTTGCAAAGCCAGCCAATCAGTTTCTGGATGTGACTCAATATTCAATAGGGAAGACTGGATAACACTAGCTGTAATTTAATTGTACAGCTAGTGTTATATGAAATCTATATTGCACTTAAAGCATTAAGCACTTACAGTATGTTTTTACTGTAAACATTGAAGTTTTCAATCATGACTTTTTTATATGTGCAATTGCTAAATTTAGTTCTTCAGCACATCAGATTTGCATGTAAAGAAAAGTACGGTATAAGCCTTTTGTTTACAGTACATTAGTGAAGCACAACTTCCCTTCAGATTCCTTCAAGGTTATTTAATGACAACCATACGTGACGAGATGTGAAAATAAAACATCAAACGCTCTACAACATAAATCAGACAGGTTGGGTCGTTCTTTCTACAAACCGCACAGATTCCAAACCACGACAAGTGACTTCAAAAGACACAAAACTGGGTGAGATTTGAAGGACAGAAATGCTCTCAGACTGTCTTATTTGAAATTCAAGCCACTGACATCACATAATTCTGAAATATATCTTTTAATCTTATGACCTCGCGTGCAAGCATATCCACAATTAAAGTATAATAAAGCTCATTCAGGGTCCTGGCGTGACACTCTCAACATTCAAATGTGGTGTGTGATGCTGTGACTTTCTGCTGACCTTCAGAAATTCAGCGGCTGTTCATGATAATGCCACAATAATAAAAAGAACTAGACATTTATAGAATATTTATAGCACCTGCTGTTCAATACAAAAGTTCACGACCTTTTTTCTGGATGGTATTAATATTTAAAAGCGTTGAATTATCCAGTTGACCTTGAAATATTACTTTGATGATCATTTAAATTTGTGCTCCAGTATCTGTGCAAGTGGCCGTCAATAGGAAAGAAACATTTCGTACGAGATGAAATCTAACAGCTCGGTCGTTTGTCCTTGACAGCAATGAGAATAAATAGAGACTTTTGTTGAAGCTTCTCTGATTTGTCTCTTGAGATAAAAATAACAGTAATTGCACATGCGTCTTCTCCAGAGCAGAAAAAGCCTCAAAAATATTTCAAACTACACCAAAATGTGTCAAATTACTCAAATCTGCAGTCTCAATCATTTCTTATCTAACACACACAACAGCAAATTAACACACAAAGTTTATAGCTGTTATTCTGTTTATTAATAGCACATACCCAACTAACCAGAAACGCTCTCAGAAGTTCTACCACAGTTCACAAACATAGTTCTTTGCAGTAACTTAACAGAACTGTCTTAACATTATGTATCACATATTAAAAACTATTATTATTATTTTTAAGTTGTTAGTGGAACATTTAAAAACATTGCATAAATTAAAATGTTTTAAAAAACGTCCTTATTAACAAGCAACAGCGTTAATACAACATCTAAAAACTGGATGGTTTGAACATATAATGTCCTTTAAAGCATTGTAGGAGAAAGTGATACTTGGAATGGAATTAAACATGAATACATGGAATTAAACATGAATATGATCTGTGTCCTGAGCCCACAAAAAGAGCTTTTTGTGTTGTGTTGAGTGTGTTCAGTCAACATAACTCTGGTGCTGTGCTATACTTGGATAGAGCAATAGACTAAACTTGTACAAACACTTTCTGCAGGTTAATGTTGTGTGTATTAAACTCTGGGTAAAAGTATATATTGTCCATGGCAGTTCAGACCTGGTTGCACATGATAAATGTTCGGCTGGTGATTATATTTAGCTGACAATGCAATAGTTTTAGCTGGGGTTTGTTTTGACCAGGACTGAATTATAAAGCTACAATTCCACCACAACACCCTCAGTCTTTCTTCAGAAACAAGAGCAGATAAACGTGACTGATTCATCTAAAGCGTGAAAAATCATACTTTTAATTTTCATTCTGTTCTAACAATAAACATTATGGTGACAGTGTCACATTATGAATGTTGAAAATGAGGAAAACAAACTGGGTCAAACTAACAGTCTGACTCATTGTTAGAAAAAAACAATGTGGAAAAATCGAAAAATTACTACAATTACTCTCTAATGGGAACAGAATGCAATTTGCGGAAATTACGTGTCATGATGGTTTTGTGGTCCTCTAAATAAAACGGCCTCTTCCCTAACAGTGAATATTTCTGATAATACCATTAGAAACAGTTTTCTTTATTAAATGTAAAACTGTTGAGTCACAGACTTGCCTGACTGTCTGTTTTCTGCAGAGCATATACATGAAAACATTCTTACAACCTAAAATTATTAGCTTGGAAGTTGTACGGACTGCTTTAATAATACTTGTATATATCTGTTTTTTGTCGTGGCATTTGACAGCCCCAGTCAGTGTTTGTTTTCATTATGCTTAATATCTTCGTGAATTTTTTTATTTGTTCTACAGAAAAGCAAAGTGACACAGGTTTGGTGTGGCATGATGAGTAATGATAAAACAGCGAGTAATGACTGAACTGTATTTTTGCAGGAGTTGCTTTTTAACAGGTTAAGAGGTTTGAGCTGTTTGAGAGAAAATGTTCTGACTTTTTCTCCGTAAAGGACAATAAGTTGGTCAGAGGGATTTTTTTGCAAGCCGTGCACAAAAGTCCTCAGGTTTTTATTCTTTTCCCAACAGAGTGTGACGTTACCCACGGCTTCTGCTCATATTCACAACACAAAGTGAAGCTGAAACTTCAGCTGATGACCCTCAGGGATCAGTGGATGGGCTGATCTTCTTCAAAGCAGTAATGTATCATGTCACCAACGTTCTCAAGCTCTCCAGCAGCCCTCTGCCTTCCTTTCCGCACAGTTTCACTAGAAAACTCTTTCTACATGGGTTTCTATTATTTATAGTTTTGTTTTATAATCACAAGCACACACCGTTCGGGGCGTGTGGGTTCAGCAGGGGTCAATCTCATGAAACCAGGTCACATTTCTTTCTATAGTTTATATATTCTATATGTTTTGCTTTAAAACTAAGCTTAAGCTTTTCTAAGAGCTTTTCTCATCTTATTTTTGTAATGCAAACTGATCTCAAAAATACTGATCTCAAAAATATACACACATACACACACACACAAACACACACACATATATATATATATATATACACACACATATATAGAAAACACAAACAGACAGGTATATATACATACACTTACAGTATATATACAAATCATATATATACATATTATATATATACACACACACACACACACATAACAAAGAAAACACAAGAAAACACAAACCATAGAAAACACAAACAGACATATGTATATATACACACACTTATATATACAAATCATATATATACATATTATATACATACATACATACACCCACACATACACACACACACATATATTTTATATAAAGGTGTTGTTTATTTCTTCCTCTGTCTTTGGAGGTGGGTGAATGGGGGATGAAATGTTACCTTGACATGTTTTCATTGAGATTCACAGATAAACCAGCACAATAAATAATTTACACTGAACAGCTCTCGAGTATAAAACTGTGGTTCTGTTTTACTCACAGCAGATCTGTTTCAACACAGAATGTGTGAAAGCAGAAAGAAACGGTCACATCTGAGCAGCAGTCATGCAGTCAGCTGTGTGTGCGTTCATTAACACAGAAACACACTTGATTTGAGTCCTTTGCAAAGCCTCAGTAAATATTACTCATCATAAGCAATTGCAGCATGTTCTGTATGTAGGTTTTGATTTCCCACAATGCACTGCTTCTCAGTTTCTGCATGACTTCACTGCAGTCAAATGTCAAACATATTCTATATTTTATGTTTGTAATGTTAATACATGGTTAGGATAGTCTGCCCCAAAATAATTCCTAATAAATTGTTACACAAAAGTCAAATGTGAAATTGTCATAGCTTATATGATTTGCTTAAATGATTTACAGGACGTTTTTAGTTTTTGTTTGTTTGTATTGGCGAGATTTTGAGGTTTACTACAAACAGTCTGAGTGTGTTTGTATAGTTTTGATTCTTCACTCACTTTTACAAATGCATGTACTTGAAAATCCAGTTATTTGTTAATGTAATCAAATAATTTGATTACATTTTATTGAATGATTTATGTAGAAAGATTGTTACGAACATTGGTGGTGATAAAAACATCAGCATTTATGGGACGTTTATGAAAAGCATGTACAGTAGTTTACTGCCTGCAGGCCAGCTGTGCAAAACAATTACTATAGATTTTTTGATGAAAATACTGTTAACTGAGGGATCAGTGGTGTAGAGAACGGATGGATAATTGTGTGTTATCATCATTTGTAAAATGACCCCAAATACCCGTGATTCCACGTATTGGCTGTAAGATGAAATTCTAGCTTAAAGGCGGATATTTTACACTGAGTGCTTGTTTTAATGTGTAACAGTTTAAACCACTGTAAAGCAATGAGACGACGTTCATTTTAACACTTTATTTTTCCAAACACAGCACAGAACACAAGATCAGGCCTCAGAGGAGGTGATGCAATTTCTGAACTCAGACAGAACTGGTGGAAGCCTTCGGGTCTGTCTGGTAACATAATGCAGCAAAATTCCATAATCCTAAATCAAGATAATACTGCTGTAAAAATGCTCTTTTAATACCCCCAAAGACAAACTAAAGCATTAAAAGACTGTGTATACGCGAGGCTAAATTTGTTGTATTTTATGGTTTATAGTAACGATCCGGTTTTGCCAATCTAAACAGCAATTCCAAAGATCTTTTATTCAAGCATTTATTTTTAATAGGTTAATGTTAATATTTAAACTCCTGTCATAAAAGAATAAAGAGTGTTTTGTCTTTAAAAAATACAATAGTCTGATTTTTTTCTTATTTAATAATTCAAGCAATTGATATCCCACGAGCAAATTCCCCAACAGAGCGGCTACAGACTGTCAACATTTGCAGAAAAATACGAGCGTTTATTAAAATCTGTCAGATTGGAGAACCTCAAAGCTTGAAAACTTTCAAAAGTGATTTATTAGTTTTGAATTTTGTGCTTTTGAATTTTGTCCAGAAAATGGCAGAAAGCTCAGAATTGTACAAACACACAACTCACAAACAACACAATGACAGCTGTCATTCACTTCAGTAGCCCAGATGTTTGTGGACCCAGCTAACCTGAAACGTTTTCAGAACACTGGCTAATGTTCTCTAAAAGTCATCACAAAACAGTCTTGCAGTAATGTTTGTAGAACTTTTTGAACGTTATATATAATTTATTAGAAATGTTATTTTTAAGATGTTAGTGGAACGCTTTAAAAATGTTACTGAATTTAAAGTTTGCATAATATGCTTAACCAAGTCAGAACGTAAAAACAACGTTAATACAAAATGAATGCCTTTATTACTTAATGGAAATGTTAGGGAAGGGTTAGCAAACACCCACAGAGGATCTCAGCCTGCAGCCCCTCAGCACAGGCAGTGGGCACAGATACAGTCTCCTGTCAGCTTTGATTCATTCATCTCGTTTGGAGAAATTAAAGAGTTATTGCTTTATTTCAGATTTGTACATTTTCCAATTTTTCATTTACATCCTTCTGAAGGTCACTCAAAAATATGTATAATACTGTATATGTATATAAAACTGTACTAGACGCTCATACATTTTACTCATAAAAAGCTTTTGGCCTCAGTCCAGTGTTTGACCTCATCTTAGTAAACATAAATTCAGAAAGCAGCAGCCATCGTGTTATTTCCAGCACAGCATTAAATGCATCAACACTGTTTATCTCTCTCAGTTTTTGTTTTGTTTTTGTAAAGTCACATTATTATGTTTCTGCTGTTATTGGGAACAGCGCTGACCTCGACCGCCACTTCAGTGTCTAAAGAACTTGTTTTCCTCTTTTTTTTTTTTAAGCTTCAAGTTAATCTGGGTGCAAATGCTTTGATGCCGGTCTGTTCCATATGGACAAAGCGTCCCACCCACAGAAAAACCACAAGCTCTGCAGATTCACTGGAAGGACTCAAGCACAATTCAGTGCAGGAGATTAACTGAAATGCTTTCACCAAAATTCAAGCCTTTCCTCTTTGGAGCCGGAAAAAAACATCTCACATTTTACCCCAGAATGTTATTTGAAGGTAATGTGAATGCAGTAATTGGCCTCAGGCTTTCAGCTGCACTGAAAGAAGTCTGATGGACGTGCAGTAACAGACATCTTGCAGTGTAGACAACTTAACTAATTAAAACAGTAGCAGTTTTTGTCACTTTGCATCTTGCCGCATGCTTGCAGGATCGACACGTTAAACCCTGTGCTGTTTCTTACCCACAATGCCTTTCAAACCATAAAAATGATCTCTGAGACTTAACAGACCAACAATACCTTTCGTTAGCTTTGGTTGATGAAAAACAAACAAAAAATGGCTGCTGATGTTTATTCTTGCAAATGAGCAAATGGCTTTGTGTCTTGTGTTGTCAAAAACAAATTCTTTAGTTATATTCTTAGTATAAAATGTATAAAGGTTATACTTACGTTACTGCAAGAATGTCTTAAAATTTTGAGAGCACTTTTAGAGAATGTTAGCCAGTGAACGTTCTGAGAATGTTCCCTGTTAGCTGGGTTACAGCTAACAGTTACTTTTATCAGTTACTTTGGATACAGTCATTTATGTTACAGAATAACAGTGTTTTTTATCTCTGCATCTGCCCGTCTAGCGTCTGGTTTAATGATGACTGTAAGATCCGTGACCTACTTAGATACAGTAATGCTGAAATGTCTCTGATCAACGATTAGCTGCCATGGAAAGTTTTGGAGCAAAGTTGAATTATTTATGTGTTTAATCTACAGTTTACCAGCCTGTTCCATAGCTGCAGAAATAACAAAGAGTGTTGGAGAAATCGATCTTCGCTTCAGAATCGTGTTGTAGAAGTTCAAGTAAACTACTTCAACAGCGTTGTAAACCATTTCATTGCTTTAAAAGGTGGTTTGTGCGTTTGTGCAGGTGAAATATTGGGTGCGATTAGCAACAGACCACAACACATAATTAGTGACCCACAGACCACCAGGAGTGACTGTATTTCAGCAGACATGTTTATATCAGCCTCACACCACATCATATGTGTTTAAACACACCGACCTTAAAAAATAACAATCAAAAACCCAGCTAACAATTATAGGCTGTAAGAACATTTCCCTAACGTTTCCATTAAGTAAGGAATATTCCTAGCAACGTTTTAGGAACATTCAAAATATAAATTTTTTTACACGTTGTATTAACATTATTGCTTGTTTATGATAACTTTGAATTGGTTTTAAAAATGTGCCACCAACAAGTTAAGAAAACGTTCTACTAACGTTATTGCAAGAGCAATTTTGATAACTACCACTTTTAGATAATGTTAGCCAATGTTTTGAGAACATTCAATAAAGCTTTCTAGCTGTATCATATAGCCTAAAACTGTATGTTTTGTTTAATGGTATAAACTAAAATACAAAAAAAAAAAAAATCAATGTTACTTTTTGTTCATGTATTCATATTTTTAAATAACATTTCATACAACTGTGTGTCATGAACCGCATGTTTTCATATTAATAACTGACCCTCACAAACCCTAAATTCAGAAAACATGTCGTCAAATACTGTCATCAGAACTGGACTGTTCCAGAGTTTTTTAAACAACAGAACTAGTTGTTTATACCGAACAGCTCGAAACAATCAGCAACACTGTCTCGATGACCAACACAAATGCACAGACATGCTTTCAGATTCAGTCACATGACAACCAAACTTGTCTCAGCCTGTCAGGTTTCTGCACTGCTCACTGGCAGAACTTTGCCCACACTGAACTTAAACATGTTGTGAAAAAGACGTTGAACCACTTAAGGGCTGTTTGAGCACATGTGGAATTCAGGAAAAGAGACCACAAAGCTCTCCGGATTGTCTACACATGCACCAAAGCAACTGTTAACAGTGGTCAATCCAAACCAATTGCCCAGCTAACAGGAAACATTCTCAGAATGTTGGCTAGCATTCTGTAAAAGTTCTCTCAACTCCATCATAAAATGTTCTTGTATATATATATATATATATACACTTAATATGTACTTCTATACTTCTGTTAAGGCCTCTGGTTGAAGACTGACACTCAAAGGGACCGTGAGGCAGTTGTTGTCAGTACTTCATTATTTCTTGCTCTCTCTGAAAACAATGTTGAGTTATCTGAGGTCAAAATGAGGCAAATGTTCGCCTTCAGACAGCCGCTCATAATATGCTGAGAGTTCCCTGATTCTCATTATCCTAAACCTCTCTCAATAATTCTGTTTCAATGTTTTATGCCTCTCTCGTCCAATCTGTAAAACAATTATTCCACCTGCATATAACAACCTGGCACACATTAGCTCAAAGCTATTAGCACTCGCTCACTTCTGAGCTGTAATTGTGGCTGAGAGGAACAGAATAGAAATGTGTTAATTTTATACACCTCTATCATGGTGATGTTAATGAAGATGCATAAATTACATATAGAATATATGTACATACATACATATATATATACATCCATATATATATATGAGCCATAGTGAAACATTTCACAAATTTTCCATTAAGCAACAAAAATGTTAAAAATGTTATTTTTAATGTTTTCTGAATGCTTAAAATATCCAGTATATTAGACTTTGCTTGGTTAGAAGAACATTAATGAATAATAACGTAAATGCAACGTTTTAAAACGTTCCTCCAACAACCTTTATTAGGTTTTTTTAGAACGTTTTTAGATAACGTTGAGAACACTTTTAAAGTTTTTTTTATGTTAGCCAAAGGTCTAAAAATGTCTCCTGGGTTTGTTTTAGATTTGGCCTAGAATGTTCTGCTCCATTGTAAATCCAGTGGATTTTTTTAAACTGACCATCAGAAAATCAGAAGTCTTGTCCTGTTAGAAAGTAATATCACACCTCTAGTGATCAAACCATGATTCTGTCACTCATATTCAAAACACAAACAGTGCTGGATAAATATGCCTTAACAGAAGTTTGAAAAACCTCAACCGTCCTTTAAAACAATAGAAACAGTGATGCACGCTTAAACAAACACTTGTGTAACTTTTTAAAGTGTTTACTACTGCCAACGATCGTGTTTTTCTTTAGAAGCTATGGATCAACAGTCAATTGATTCGTACATGATTAAAGTGCCCTGAAACAAGAGTTTCACTTGTAGCAATTTATTTCCATGAAGCCTTTCTCAAATCTTAAAACTAGACTCGCTAGCTCCAACCCTAGACAGAAAGCACACTGCCTGCTGATAATGAAGCAAGCATGACCGAATGCTTTAGCCATTTTCATATCCTTTTTGTAGATCCCTGAAGTCAATTAATTTATGCCACTATAGAAGATGTCTTTTAATTAAGCCTAGCGCTCTATTAATATAACAAAATGATTTCCCTCCTTTTCTAAAGTCTCTGCAAACCTTAAATTAAAAGATTAATTGTAAGCACACCTTGCATGTTGTCCCCTAGACTGTATTTTAAGGCATCCTAGATTAGTCCAAAAAGTGGGCTGCATAATTATAAAAATCATTTGTGAAGAAAGCAATCCCAGGATGCATTGTGGCGAGCGGACAATTCAGGATAGTAATTATAATTACATTTCATTCAACCATTTAATATCATATTTAAAGTTGCAATCCGTAACTTTTTGGGGTTAAAAATTTAAAAAAGTTATTGAACAAGTACATGACAAATTAGTGCTCAACATTTCCTGTGGCTCAGCATTGTGTTAGCAGCACAAAGGTTGTGGGTTCAAGTCTCAGGGAACACATGCACTAATAAGTTTATAACTTGAACGTACTGTAAGTATGTATGACAAATGTATAAATGTAAAATAATAACGATTTATAATTTGAGCTGTGAGATGGTGGTAGAGAGACCAAAATTACGGATTGCGTCTTATAATTGTCCACTTTTCCCAAATTGTGGGTGTTATGTATTTTTTTTATTGCTAAATTATTGCTACAATGTTAATATTAAAGTCTATAAAAGTTTTTTCGTGGTGTGGTCCTGCGTCTGTAGATCGCTCCTGTAAGTCACTTATGAGGTTTTATATCTTGTAGGATAGTGCTGTAGGACGCAGCCGCTCACACAGAATGTTCACAAACAGCTAGACGGAGCACAAAAGAGTCGAGCAGAATGCAGGGGTCTGTAGGGGCTTTTCACAGCTGAGCTGTTTTTAAAATGAAACGACATCTTAAAAACACTGTGCTCATAATGCAAGACACTAAAAATCATGCATTAACATTATTGCTTGTTTATAAGAACGCTATTCAAACTATTTTTTAACTTAGTAACTTTTAAAAACTTATGATTCCACTCATGATTTAAAAACAACATTTTGATATACATGATATTTAACGTTACAAAACATTCTACTGACGTCAAGAACATTTGATAACTTTAAAAGAACTTGTACAGAACGTTAGCCAACATTTTGAGGATGTTCCCTGCCAGCTGGGGAGGTACTGGAACAGAGCTTAGATGTTTTTGGAAGTGAGGAAAAATTGCATCTTCAACATCAGTTCACAGATCAGATTTTTGGGAGGTTTTGAAGGGGAATGTATTAATATTTCAGGAGCTCTGTGAATTAGGTTAATTTTTTTTAGATCCCGGCTTCCTTTCACAATGGGAGGCTGATCTTCAGCTGGTGAGGGAAGCAGTCACAGATGTTTGGAGACGTGGAGAGAAACTAAGGTTGGGATCACAAAGCTGGACATCTGGAGTCGATAACAAGAGATACACACCTCAGTTGAGTACACACATACACTTACACACACACACACACACACATACAGTTAAGTGCAGTTACACAAACTGTCTCTCATAAACACACACAGATGCAGAGTGAGGAAAAAACTACTGACTGATTCATATGAATAAATCTTCATAGTCATACACATCTCAGCTGCTTTGGCAGATCTAAATATAACTCGGTTGTATCTGTTATGGATAATGTCTGATACAGTTGAAAGATTTTCTTGAGTGGAGAAAGAGGCAAACGTGCATTAGTGGATATATATGGAGCTAGCTGTCACAAAGACTTTATCTCAGTAACTCTACAGCTTCAAACCAACACAGACATGCCTTCAGGCAAAGATCAATTCTATACGATTTTAACCCAAAAATTTGGACCAGGTTACTTTATATACAGTGACTTAATGTTGAGACAGGTTGTCACACAATAATTTCATTATTTAAAATTTCTGCTGGCCAATGCAGATTCACATTTTTATACTTTTTTGTGTTTTTCATTTGTGTTTTTTAGATGTGTGTGTGTGTGTATAAAGTTACGCACAAGCAAACACATTAACGTTTGACAGTTTTCAGATTGTAAGTCTAACTATATAAGTGGACGCTGCTTGTTCACTGTTTCTTCATTGTGTGGCTACTCGTTTCCAGCGACAGACGCTACACAACAGAACTCAGATAAAGTCACCAGACCATCATGAAATCCTCTCAGCCAACAAATGAATTACCATAATAAAAGCAACCAGGTGTGCTACTAGTTACAAAACCAGCCCGGTTACCATCTTGTGCACAGTGATGCAGGTGACATTGTTAAAGCTCTCCATTAAAAAGTTCAAGTCAGCACTAGCTGTGGAGCTAAACACAAAAGCTAATTACAGCAATTAAGCCGTTTTGTCGCAGTGCGGAATGCACCAAAATATTTTCCCCAGACGTTTCATTCTCCCGCAACAAACAATTCGTTTTCAAACGGTCACTGAGGGTGTGTGTAGCAAACCAACAATATATGTCTCCTGTGACGTGTGGTAACTGGTTCTAAAATGATCTTTGTCCTGAGAGTTGAAAAGAAAGCAGGTTTTTACCAGGTACTACAAATCTGACGTTCTGGGTCAGTGCTTGAATCAAATCTGATGCTTTGACCACATTTCAGTCCACCCAGATAACATTCTGCCGGTTTCACATTGCTAGAGGAGGTTTTTGAAAAATATCTCCTTTGTTTGGAAAGAACATGGAGAAACTAAGCTAGTCACATATAAGTTTACAATATCTCTCTCTCCATCTCTCTCTCTCTACACACAAAACACACACACACATTCTGGTTTTCATGTTTTATAGGGACATTTCACAGACATAATGGTTTTTATACTGTACAAACTGTATATTCTATCCTCCTACACCAACTCTACACCTAAATCAAACCCTCAACGTTCAACCCTCTACAAACCTTCGGCCATTTTTAGGGCTTGTTTATTAAATGTCCCCACAAGGTTAAAATTTACTGGTATTACTTGTGGGGACATTTGGTTCTCATAATGTAGTGAATACCAGGACACACACACACACACAACTACTATGTAGGTGTGCCATAACTTTTTAAATCAATTGGACTTACTGATGGAAAATAAAACAGTAAAAATGAATTAGCAAGCACATAGCATGTCCTGGTAACCACCCTCAACAGCACAGCCGTGTGGTGCAGAGTTTTGTATAAACAGGCACTGTTCAGAAACTGTAAAAAAATCTATTTCCTTTAAATATTATACATTTATCCTCATTTATACACCAGCCCGTTCACTTGCGTGGGGGGAAATCTAAATATTGAAGCAAATTTAAACTGAACTCATTTTAGATATAGACTGGCTCAAACCTCAACCGCGGGGTAGAAAATGAAGTTGGGTTCATAATTATGGACCTCCATTTGCAAATGTGTGTGTGTGTGTGTGTGTGTGTAGTCACAGACTCGTGTTTCGCCATCTGAATGCTTAAAAATGCCAAATACACTCTCAGAAATGATATTTGACTTCCTTTGTGTTTCACTCCCGCTAATCAGATACGATATCTCTATGCCAAAGTTAGAAAGTATAAAAAAGAAGAAAGGAGACTCTTCTGAGAAGAATAAACTCATAATGAGCAGAGAAACATCCATTTTCTCAAAAGCACAAGCCCATTTCTTTGATGACCACTATACACAGGGAAAGAAAATAATTAGAAGGACTGTTGTCACAGAAAAACTCTGGAATTCTATCGGGACACATCAAAAACCTCCATTCATTATTTTAATTGGCCGGTGATGAGACAGGCCCACTGTTGTATGACTTCAGAATGGAGGAGAGATACATCTCCTTTTCTTCTCAAGGGCCAGACACAGAGGCGAGGGACGCTTAATCGTTTTCAGCCATCTTTAAAGTTGTTTTTTTCCCGTCTGTATATGAATGCATAAGATTTCAGCCCTGGTTTGCGTGGGAGCGAGAGGCAAGGGAACTCAACAGAGATGGTGAGACGGATAGTTGACTCTCTGCCCTCCGTGTCTGGATGGACATACGCGGCCGTGAGTGTCAGGAGAGAGAGCGTTCTGGGAGCTGCGATTTCTTTCTCTCACACTAGGCTGGGCACAAAAGAACTCACTGTGTGTGTGTGTGTGTGTGTGTGTGTTGGAGAGGGGGGTCTCGCAGCTCATTTTTCCTGTGTAAGAGCTATCAGCGCTCCGTCTCGACAGCAAACAATGTCTGTGTCTGATGAAAGTGCAAAGAGACCGTGACGTTCACATCCAACTTTACCAGCACTAGAAGGTATTAAAGCTACTGAAGACAGATAGATGTGATGAGAAATAAAATCATGTAAAAATGATGTGACTGAGAGATCTTGAGGACCTGTAAATATTCTGCTGCTTTTCCTCAGACAGTTTCCAGAGGAAAATGATCCTTCAGAGGTTGTGAGCTCATGAAACATAATAGAGATCTGTTTGTTATTAACTTTGTCTCAGATGTTTCTCCTGAACTTCTTGGTGTGACATTAAAATGGCATTATTCAGACCTGCAATAAAAGCACAGCGCTACAGCTAATGCGTTTAGCATAGCTTAGGTCACTGGATCTCAGAAGAAATTGGAGAATTATGTGAATCCATATGAAATCTGTAACTCTGGATCTGAATCTTGGAAGCAGGAGACGTCAGCAAACATTTTAATTTTCTTCCCATTTTATCTCACCACCGTCTGAGAGACGAAACAGAGACACAATATTATAATAAATCTGATTTGTGATTTTTCTTTCTTTTTATGGGTTAGTACAATATATCCCTCCACTGTGACCTCCATCTCAATTATCCTTTCTTTCTCTCTCTTTTCTTCTCAGTAAGGGCCTCTTCTCCAGTTTTAAAGGGCCGGCTCCCGCTTCAGTGTAAAGTATCCTGCACTCACTATACTGTTGCCTCAGCCCTTCTTTTCACTCCCACAACAACAAAAGGGATCGAATGCTCAACAAGGCGCCGGTGCTGGGACAGAAGCGTCACATGACCGTCCAGTGTGGGGTTATGTTTGGGTGGAACCCACAAAAGAAAAACAGACATTGTTAGTAACTGTGTATCACGTCTTGTACCCAGCTAACAATTTTAGGCTGTAAAAACGCTTCCCCAACGTTTACCCAAGTAATTAAAACGTGATAAACTGTTCTAAGAATGTTCAAAATGTCCAGTTTATTTAGATGTTGTATTACTGTTTGGTTATAAGAATGTTAGTCAAAAATGTTTATTTCTGTAACATTTTAAAACGTTCCACTAACAACTTAAGAATAACGCTTTGATATATATGATGTTAAAAAGCGTTCTACTGAAAAGAAGAATTTTTAACTTAGATAACATTAGAAACTTTGTCTTTGATACAAAACAAAACAAGCATTAAAAATGAGCTATAACAACTAAATAGTAAGATATTTCTTATTATATTTCTTGTTATGACAATGACAATGGCGTTTATATGAAGTCAACTGTATTAATAACAAAACACTCTATTACCTTTAAAATTAAATACACAGTTTACATGTTCATGTCTATAACTAGGACTAAACAACAACACACTATGAACTATATAGTGTTATATGTTTTATGTCACAGAATAAGACATTATCAGGCATTTTTGCCCTCAGCCCTTGTTAAATTCTGCCCCGGCTGCTTGAGTGTTTTCTGTGCTTGTTAGGTTGTGGCTTACTGGCCCATGTCAGAATTAGCTCCGCCCCCAAGTCTCTGTGCTTCCCTGCGCTGTAGATTTCTTGAGTCACGAGTCTCTCCTCAAACGTTAGTCTGAGGGATTTTTCACTCATTTTATCATCCGCCAGAGAAAAACTGGCACCACTCATAAATATTTCCCCCAACAAGTAACAGTTCATTAGCCTAAATGTTCAGACACTGACTGTTTCTGCTTGGCAAACAACGTTAATTTAATCTGTGTTCAGTCATAGCTGTGTGTATATTTCTATATACACAAATTGACAGTACATATGTTTTTTTACTTTAAACATGTCTCACCAAATCAGATTTCCGACCAGAACTATTAATTTAATGGAATTAATTTGATGTAAACTTCCTACTTTTGTGTGTTTGCCAAGTATGTCTTACTTTCTCTAAAAGTTTCAGGCCCCCTTGACTTCTACAAAAGGTTAAGTTTTTAGACAAGGGAACCGGAAAACAGATGGTATGTACAGATCTACTGATATATAGGGTGTTTTATATAGGACATCAATCTGGAATCCTGGAGCACTGCTGTTTTCATCTTCCCACATTTCCTTTCTTCATGTCTCTTATTCCTGACCCTTCGTCAGCTTTATAAGGTGCTACATTTCACCTTGAGACTTTCTAATCCTTCCTTGTTGACCTTTCCTGGCATTACCAACTTCAAAAAGTGTAAAAGAACGTTTTGGAGCAAGAAAAAAGGCAGGAAGTATTATGTGTGGCTAACGGATTGAGTTCCAGAGGCCATGTGCGTACGGATCCCAGACCAAGGGTGGGAAAATGTGGTGGGAATTCTGTGCAGATGTTGAGCAGGACTACAGTGGTCAAGGCAAGACAACTAGGAAGGGAATGAATAAGTGGGTGCCCACCGCATCCAATCCTCACTTCACAGTGGACCTGAACTGTGAACTTCTTTCTTATTCCGTACAGCCGGCATTATTTCATTTCCTTAGACTCCCAGATTCATCCCGTCTCTGCTGATATGTTCTTTAAAGTCGTAGCACGACAGATTGACATCTGTAATCGTGGATATTGGCGCAGCAATGGTACGAGAAAACTGAGGAAAAACTAAATAACCGTGACGAGATAATGTGAAATTTAATTCAGTTTTGCATTATTTCCTGAGGCTGGAGTGCAAAAATCCTTCCACATGCTGTGAGATACCAAACATTCATTAAAAATAATTAGAATTTGACATGAATTATTATTAATTCTGGCTATTGAAAACACATGCACACGCACACACACACACACAGGTTTACTTGTCCATCTAAATGGGGACATTCCATAGACTTCTATTGTTTTTATAAACAGTTAGTTATAAACAATATAACCTAACTAACCCACACTCTAACCCTAACCAAACGTCCTGCCTTTTTGCTATTTACATTTAAAAAACTATTTACTATATTTTTATAGTGTATTGTACACATTTTTCTTACAAATAAGGACATCTCCAAAAAAGATTGTTTTGTTGGATTACTCAAACAAACATACAAGGAAGTTTTGCTTTATGCATCATCATTCTCTTAGATGTTTCCTCTAAAACTTCTCAGCAGACGAATGTTTCCAGCAGCTGCAGGAGAACATCAAACAAATATCTGAAGTATTATCAGAACAGCAGGTCAAAAGATGCCATTTCACAAGAGCGTCCATGCTGTGTTTTAAAGAACTAACACACTTCATCAATAAATAATCCAGGAGCTACATTCATGTGCAGTCTTC
>JAZGTK010004277.1:0-24989 GCA_036877625.1 Ambastaia sidthimunki | reverse complement strand
TCTATTAAGTAACAATAATGTTAAAAATGTATTTTGAAAGTTCAAGGAATGTTCAAACATCCAGTTTTTTTGACATTTTATTAACGTTATTACTTTGAATTGTTACATTTTTGATTCTGTAACTGTAAAACATTTCACTAACAACTTAAGAATATTGTTTCAATTGTTTAATGATTTTGATATGACATATTTAGAACATTAAGAATGTTTTTGATAAGCTTGAGAGAACCTTTAGAGAACGTTAGCCAACATGTTGCCTGTTAGCTGGGTCCTAAGTTTTAGAAAAATCAATTGTTTAGGCTTTTCTCAATTGAATTTAAAACCGTGTCTGTCGATGGGCGCTCACAGCGGATTGGCTGTTTGAACATTTTTAGGTTTACCACAACAGAATTGAACAAGCGATGGATTTTCTCATCGGCTTTTATTCAGTTCCAGTGAATGTTTTCAGATAGCAGACACAATCAGGCTGGTCCGAGCGATTCTTCCCCTGCAGCGGAATAGTATTCCTGATGATACAGTTACATGAGAGACCCAGACAGACGGCACACGGAAAAACTCGAATCTCTGCGCGCGACACACAATTCCTCTGAATGCCGCTCTCTTCAGACAACTTCACATCTCTTTGATTGTGCTCTTAAAGCAAATCTGGTCTAATTGAGAAGCTATCTTTGTTTAGCGCAACCTCAGAGATTCACATGTTTAATCAATCTTTCACTGCACTGTATTACGCAGCCTCTCCACCTTTTGAAAATCAACTCCCTGATGACTAAGTGGAAACTGTTGAACTTCAAACAAACCTTATGAATAATCTCCCCGAGACGCTATTCAAATGAGAGCGAGTGCTCTGATTGTGCCGAGCGCGTGTGGGCATGTTGGGATACATCGTTGTAGAACAGCGCTAGATAAGATATGACTCACTCGTTCTAATGACAGCAGACCTTGCGCTCATGCGACTCCCTTAAGAACTTTACAACTTGTATTCATTTATTTATTCCTTCCATATGTAGTTACGGGCTTTCTCTGGAGTCTGTGCCATTACTACAGTGTAAGACCCAGGGTGCAAATCGCATTAGGCAGCTGCCGTTTGCACCCCAGTGTAAATGGTAAATAATATTAGGGTTGCTGTGTATTTCTTTTTGCACTCGGATGTAAATAATAACATAAACTCTTTACGGGTCCTGCGTGGCTGTAGGTCTCCATCATCGCGCCAAAAAGTCTTCTGTGATCTTTTAATTAAAATTGAATGGTGTAATGACTGGAAAATGCGTCTTTTAATGCGTCGTGTTCGTGGGCTGCATGCAGAAACGCTCAGTGTGGCCTCTGTAATCCGATTCGCAGACAAATTACAAATTGCAAAAATAAAGCTCCTTATATTTGTAAAGTAGGTGTTTTACTGAATTCAACAAAAATGCATTACCACATGGGTATTCATTAAATACTTTTTTGTTGAATTTCCTACAAAAATAAACATTATAATGAGATACAAAATGACTTATACAGCGGCGTTTCTGAACCAAGGAGGCGGGGCCCACTGGAGGCCTCAACAAACCTCCAAAGAGCCTCAAGATGACTTAAAATGATTTAAAATAAGACAAAGCAAGCATTAAAATAAATGAAAAGAACACTGACTATTTGTATAACAAATATACATATTATTAGTTATGCCAAGCTTTAGAATGTTTTATTGGGTAGAAATTGTAAGTGGGGGTCCCTTAAATGTTGTAGACAGTCAAAAAAAGCTACGATCCACTGACATATTTTCTTCCTGCCACCCACTGCTAACAGCAGCATGAATGTGTGCAGTAGCTTGTTGCCTGCTTGATGTTTAACGCGTGGTTTGTGTCTTTCAGAGTGGAGGAGATGGGCGCACTAATGGTGGACCTGGAGAAGGCCAACCAGGTGAGTGAGGTGCTCTCCTCTGAGGAGTCTCTGATTGAGACGAAGCTTCGTGAAGATAATCACTTTCGTAATCAAGCTTTGAGTTTAATTAGACACCCCTGCAGCCCCTCTTCCTCCCCCACCACCCTCCTCGTCCTCACGCTCGCAGGCCCGTGATTACCAGTCGCTCTTTCCCATGGTGCCGTGCGAGTGGCGGAGGACAGGAGATGGAGGAATAGATGCTGGGAGATGAGTGCGGCGTGGAGCGAGCGAGCGGGGCTGTTAGTTACCTCATTGCACTGATTGCTTCCTTTTTTTCCACTGTGATTTGCTTTTTCTCCCTCCGCCAGCAGCTCTTAGATAAATGATTCGAAAATGAGTCATTAATTAGCAGGCCAAGTGTGACAGAGCAGGTAAACAGTTTGAGAAGAAAGTGCCTAAAAGTAAACACTCACCTCAGCAGAACAGAGAGAGAGAGAGAAAAAAAGAGAGAGGCTTGTTCTCGCTCGCTCATACCTGAGGATGTTTCCCGGCACCTGTAAATCTTCATTGATTGAGGTTTTGAAGGAGCTCGTGTTCCGTTTGGCTGGAATGTTTATTGATTCTGGGTTTTTGTGAATGTCTGATATTCAGATTTTTAATGTGGTATTTTAGTCTGCGCTGAACTACACCTGTTGCGCGGTCTTCATATCGATGGACCCAAAAAGCAGAGAGCAGGATATGAAAAAGATAAATGGCACCAAAATCTGTTCAGAGACTGAACTATATATAGGCCGGTCAACTCTTACAAGGGAGGAGAAACCACTCTGTTGTTGTTTGCTCATTCAGCTAACGTTTTAGATTGTTTCCCCAATGTTTCCATTAAGTAATAAAAATGTTATTTTAAATGCTCTTGAAACGTTCAAAGTGTCCAGTTTTTTACATGTTGTATTAACATTGTTGCTTGGTTTAAAGAGCATTATTCAAACTTTTTTAAATTCTGCAACATTTTTAAAACGTTACCCTAACAACTTAATAACATTTTTGATATATATATTATTGACATATAAATTATTAAATAATTAGTATACATAAAAAAAATGTATTTTAAGTAATGCAAACCACAATGTGTTTTGGGTGAAGAACTTGACATGTACAACATGTCAACCAAACACTCAACAGTTCTAATAAACGGTTTTGGTTTCTTGTTGCCTCATTAGTTGTTATCCAGTGTGAAATCTGAGTTGTGAAGCAAAGCCATTTGGGAACCAGTGATCTGATGCATGACTTTATTAAGTGTCCAGATACTTTTTGTGGCCACTGTTGAGACAAGCAAGATGTTCAGCTGCTCTGAGTGAGAAGAGTTTTTAAAACTAGTTTGTTTGATGGCAGAGAGCAGACATTGCCCAGAGGGCGGTGGAGAAGCTGAGGGACCAGCTCGCCAACTCTCAGAGCACTTCTAAAGACACCAGCCCGTCAGAAGATGGACCCAAGGAGGTGAGAACGAGCCCCAGACGTTCAGATGAAAGGCAGATGACTCGCAACACTGCAAATTGCCACCTTAACGCGTCCGGAGCGAATGATCACATGCTCCCACAACACTGGAAGCTCATTAGTGGTTCTTTGACGCAATCTGATTATAGGAAGTCATAAAGGAACAGGATATTTTGAAGTTGAAAAGAGATTTTTATGTCTGCTTTGCCACTCCCCCGACCCTGTCCTCCTCTCACTCTTTCTTCCCCGTCTCAGGAGAGAGACGCAGATGAGAAAGAAGATCGTCCGCTCTCGAGGCTGGAGGCGGTGCTGTTCTCCAAGGACAGAGAGATACTCAGACTGTTGGAGAACGTCCAGAGACTGCAGTTCACCTTACAGGAGCTCCAGGAGTCATCAGCCAATCAGATTGCAGAGCTGGAACGACAGTTGGCCTATAAATCAGACGCTGTTGAGGTGAGAGACTCCTCAAATTGATGTTTAGAGCTTTGTGTTTATTGTGTGTGTTGTGCATATTCGCCAACGTTTTGATTATTTGCAGCTGAACATTTCTGCAACAGACATTTTTTTATCACTTGATGAAATGGCTCATAACAGAAATGTAAAACGATAAAGAAAACATTTCTATTTATTATGCCGGAGTTTTCGTTTTATTAGTGGTTACTATAATGGGATGTGCTTCTGTAATTGTGAGTTTTTTATATTTTTCTCTGTGGTGTTTAGCAGTTATATCAGAGTTATATCAGGTACATATCAGATTAAAAAAGCACAAAGACTATCAAAACCGTAAAAGATCACATTAAAGTATTTGACCTTGTCTAATTAATATTCATGAGATAAACTATTGTGACATCACAACCGACCCTCCCACTTCAAGACTCTTAGACGTCAGCTGTGCTCACCAAGTTTTAATATCAGTTTTTAATTTGAATGGTTGTAATGTATTTTGTACTGTAGTGTCTGAATTTATGGGTACGTCTACTAATAAAACACAGTCCGTGCCTTAAAATTAAAAGTATGTTAATGAAAATAATAAAATCTCATGATTTAAGACAACACTTATGGAAAAAATGTTTTATTTACACAGCTGAAAAATTTAGCAGATTAGGGTTAGAAAAGGCCTTTTATTGGTTGAAGTAAAAGCACTTTTAGTTATTTTTTGTTATGATATTGTCATGCCATTTTGCATGTGTAAAGCCTATTTTGTTTTGATGAGATGTCAGGAAGCACAAACCATGACTCTGTTCTGTCCAAGTGTGCGTGTCCCACAAAACAACTGGTCATGTGTTAGTGACCGTTGAATGACTGACATGTTGTTTGTCTCTTCACAGGCCCTGGAGAGTAAACTGCAGGCCCAGATGGACTATGAAGAGATTAAAACAGAACTTAGGTGAAGTTTAACACACACACGTTGGCACATGTGGTTTATGAGGACTCTCAATAAACATAATGATTTTTTTACTGTAGAAACTGTATATTCTATCCTTTAAAAACCTAACCCTCACAGAAAGTTTTGACACTTTTTAGTTAACAAAAAAATCTTTAAAATGTTTTTTAGGCAAATTTGTTTAAGGACACAGGAAGTGTCCCTGTAAGCCATGTTTACATTGTTATACCGATTATACACGTCATTATACACATTTGTGTTCTAAGTAAACCATACACACACACACACACACAGTATAACAGTGATGTGCCCAATTAACAGTGATAACTTTCTAACACAAACTGTTGACATTTTTTCTAATGTAATGTGCTTTTAAAAATGGTCAGTGTGATAGCTGAACATTATATAATAATATTGTGAAAATAAAATTTGCTGCAGATAATGCACATACTGTAACATGAAGAAATTAGTGTATGATGAGTGTGTCACTTCTGTGAGTTCTGAATGTACAGATTCAGTGTGTGAACCTGCTGATAACTGACTGTTATTAATGAACACATGACAGATGTTTTAATGTGTGTGTGTCTCCTGCAGTATTCTGAAAGCCATGAAACTGGCATCAGCCAATGGAAACTCATCACAGGTGAGCAGACCCACAGATAAATGTTATTCCTGCCCAGAGCTTCAGAGTTATTCAACAGTTCTGCCTTATATTGACATTTTAGTTGTCTGCATCTGTCAATGAGGAAATACCACAGTAATGCACATGAACGGCTCGCTAGAGTCCTGTATAATGTGAATCAGAGCAGCCACCAGCATTGATTCACCAGTTTGTGTGTGTGTGTGCAGGAATCAGCCAAAAGCTCTGATGCTCTTCTGCTGGATAAACACGCCTTTCTGCCCTCACACAAGTTTCTGGTGGATAAAGTGAGAGTTTTACACAACAGTGGTAAGATGATGTCTTAGTCCTCCTGGTAAATCATTTATGCAAGTATATATATGCACACATATGTATATATACATATACATATTCAAAATATATATACAAATTTGAAACTATTTTATTTCTCTTTTAAGATGAGGGTCATTCAGAGGATTCCAGCAAGGACACTGCTCGCCCGGCAGGGTCATACTCCTCCCCTCCAGGAGCATTGCCCATAGATGGCCGCACTTCCTCCAGCCCAGGACCGCCCAATACCGACACACCTTGCTCCACCCAAGAATTGCCCCGCCCCTTCTCAGTTTCGCCCTTCTCAGGCGAGAAACATCCCGGAGATCAACTTCTGCAGAAACAGCTCCTCTCACCCCTCATCAAGAAGGACGGCACCTCCATCATGGCGTTTCCAACTGCGCTCTTTGCCGCCAAAGCTGCCCTAATGTCAGCCAATCAGAACTCATCTGTGTCCGTCGCTATGGAGACAGGCATGCCAAGCGACCAATCAGAGAGCGGAAGCTCCGGCGGAGGAGACGATGACCAGTTAGATACGGCGGAAATCGCCTTTCAGGTCAAAGAACAGTTGTTGAAACATAACATCGGTCAGCGTGTGTTCGGGCACTATGTGCTGGGCCTATCACAGGGGTCAGTCAGCGAGATCCTGGCTCGACCCAAACCCTGGAGGAAGCTCACCGTCAAGGGAAAAGAGCCCTTCATTAAAATGAAGCAGTTCCTGTCAGATGAGCAGAACATTCTGGCTTTACGGACCATTCAGGTTCGCCAGCGAGGTGAGCAGACTGAACCAGAGACAGTCAGAGAATGTGAGCATGTGCTGAGAAATAAATGAGACAGTGCAGTGCTCAGTATGGCTGTAGGGATGAAGGTTTTGCATCACAAACATGTTACCTCAGAATCAAAAGAAAAAAATTGACCTTAAATTTAAGACTTTACTTTTTTTAAATGTGACTAATTAATGTAATACATTATTTTAATCAACTCAGCATGAGAGCAGTTACAGTACTACCAGTACAACAAACATTTTGCTAAAATAAATAATAATGTGAATTATAATGTAAATATGAAAATAGGGGTGTGCTTCATTGTCATGAAATTAATGTCTCAATGCAAAATACCTTTATACTTATATAATATACTTTATTTATTCAGAATATTTTAAAAAAAAATTTATGATATCTGCCCTCTTAACAACCTATTAGTTCCAGTTTATTTGCTAGGTTAGGTTTATGGTCTTATTAGTGTTATGATATTATTAAAGCGTGAAAGCCAAACAGTTTCAGTTATTCCTCATTTAAACAGCTTTACATACACACAGCAAATATGGGCATTTCCAAGATGGCCGCCTGGTGGACTGCCTTTCTGATTTGATCATATCCTCTCTTTCTCTCTGTTGTACTTGACATCACAAAAGTTAAATGAATTGACTTTGACCAATCCCACAGTCCCGTTTGACTTCCTGGGATATTTCATCCCCCTAAACCCCAAAGTACCATTTCACATCTTCAAATAAATCGATCAGTGTTTCCTGCTCGGCCGTTTCTGTCATCCCCAAAACGCCGGCGTATCTGTGCCGGGCTTCCGCACTTCCCTCCCAACCCCGTGTTTGTTGTGATGCTCTGAGTTCTGTTTTCTTCTCAGCTTTGAAAGCAAAGCTTACGTGTTACTGCACCCCCACTCGATGCCGAGTTCTCAAAGGCCGTCATTGATCTAGCAATCAAACGCGAGGCTTTGGAGCTGCTCTCTGATCAGCCGACCCACTCACCTCACCTCCCGTCTCTCTCTCTCCGACAGGGAGCATCACTCCTCGCATTCGAACTCCTGAAACTGGGTCAGACGAAGCCATCAAGAACATTCTAGAACAGGCCAAGAAGGAGATTCAGTCTCAGAGAGGTGATGTACAAAGAAATCCTGCAGTATATGGAATTAAAATATATATCACACAAATAAGAAGCTTTAAACTCTGACGTACTCATCTTAACATGTGACAGTTGTATGATTGTGCCTCTCAACAGGATGTCTGATGTTTGTTAGAAAATTAGCTTCTATTTTTATCTATTATTTCCAGTATTTTTGTCCAGTTTTTCAGTAAATACATCTAGACATCCTTAAAATAAGACATATTTACTTAAAAAGAGTTCTTGTTTTTTTCCTACCCTGTTGGCACTTTTTGTCTTCGAAGCATAAATCCAACAGAATTTAGAAAGGTTTTTGCTTAAAACAGAATAAGTATTTTTATTAAAGAGAAAATGAATAGAAAAGGAATCAAGAATATTTGAATAATTTCTGATGGGCTCTAAAATGGAGGTCTGGTTTGTGGATGTATGTAATGTATTTAAATTATTTTTGTGTTTGGACAGGTGATTGTAAATCAGCTCTGGGCTGTTCATCAGGTCGGAACAGTTCTAGAGAAAGCAGCGGTTCGGATGAAACCATCAAGAGCATTCTGGAACAAGCACGGCGAGAAATGCAGGCCCAGCAGCAGGCCCTGCTGGAGATGGAGATGTGCAGTCGGGCATCCACCAGCGAGCGTCTCCCCCTGCAGGATCCTGCCAAGATTCAGCCTGCCCTCACGCCCCCCTTCATTAAACAGGAAGAGGGCACCCCCGTGCCAGCTTGCATGCCCAATTCAACCAGCAGCCCTCACACGCCCCTCAGCGTCCTGTCGCCTGCTGCGTTTGTCCAGAACATCATCCGGAAGGTGAAGTCTGAGATCGGTGAAGCTGGTGCGTATTTCGATCAGCACTGGTCTGCCGAGCGCGGCACGGTCGTGTTGAGTGGGGGTGGCACCTCTCGATCCTTCACTTCTGTCTCTCCCACCCTCTCCTCCTCCTCTTCTACGGGTCACTCATCCGTGCCTCGGGCCTGGACGCGGGTGGAAAATGGAGACTGCCCTGCCAACGGTGAGGAAGCATCCGCGCCGGAGGACGAGCCCGTGCTGGGGCGGCCGGTGGAGATTAAGGTGGAATCTGATGCATCCGGCAGCGGAGAGGCACCGTGCGGGACGGGACGTGTGTCTTACTACCCCACCTACATACCCCGAGCTCTGAAACCTACAGTTCCCCCACTGACACCAGAGCAGTACGAGATGTACATGTACCGTGAGGTGGACACTCTGGAGTTGACCCGGCAGGTGAAGGAGAAACTGGCCAAGAACGGAATCTGCCAGAGGATCTTTGGAGAGAAGGTGAGATGTGCCGAAAACAGCACAGCTTGATAGAGCGTGTTCACGCAGTGAGCCAGATCAGAGGAATCAGTGCAGGAAATGCAGGTCGCATGCACACTGGCAACCTGTTTTGATTTGGTTTCAGCACAGATTGGATCTTGTTGTGTAAACCGCTGTGATCAGATTTTTCACGTTCCATTTGGGCTGTTTGTGGTCCCTTATGCAATTGGTGTCGGATATTTGGCTATCATGTCTGATACTGACCCAGCTAACAGGGAACGTTGGCCAACATTTTCTGAAAGTTCTCTCAAAGTTAGCAAAAACATTCTTGCAGTAACGTTAGTCTGACTTTTTTAAATGTTATACATTATATATAAAAACTTAAAAAAGTTTAAATAATGTAATAAATAATTAACCCTATTTAATTTTATAATTCACGTTTATATTATTTTTACAATACTGGGAATTTAATTTATGACTGCACATTTTTCCCAAAAGAAAAAAAAGTATTGTTTCTTAAAAAAGTATTAGCTGTGTTTTGCTTATGTAGCGTATATGTGCTATATTTCCTGCAGTGAAAATATAGTGCAGCTTGCTTTAGTTATGCAAAGACATTTGGACAGGAAGAGCAACCCACTGTGTCCTAACACCTTTTAAGTCCACTTGTATCCGTCTCTGTATGAAACCGTGCGCAAGATCGTGTGTTGTCCTCTGCTGCCACCTAGTGGTGTCTGAAATAATTTGCTGTGTCTATGTATGTGTTCATTTAAACCTCTTTCTCTCTCTCTCTCTCTCTCTCTCTCTCTCTCTCTGTTAGGTGTTGGGTTTGTCTCAGGGCAGTGTGAGCGACATGTTGTCCAGACCGAAGCCGTGGAGTAAACTCACTCAGAAGGGTCGAGAGCCGTTCATTAGGATGCAGCTGTGGCTGCTGGACCAGCTGGGTCAGGGACTTAACCAGCTGCCTAACCAGAACCTGGGTCAGGGTCAGGGTCAGTCATGTTCTGACTATGCCTTTAAATACAAACACAAACAGCCCAGCCCACATAGATGTTATTATTAACATTATTAACATGAGAAAAATGTTTTTTGATATTTATCGTTTATGATAATGTTAACGTTTTGATAACGTTGAGAAAACATTTAGGAAACACCAGCCACTATTCTGAAACGTTCCATTTGTGGGGAAAGTTTAAAATATATATCCACCCACTGTTAGATTCTCTGTTACTGACTGATCAATGTCTCTGACTGTATGAAGTAACTGTACAAACTAATATCATTTTTGGTGTTTGTTTCTCAGACAAGAGCCCAGTGACGACACGCTCTTCACCGTCTCCTCCCCAGAGTCCAGACGACCCACCCAACATGACCCTGGAGCCCGTCAGTCTCACCCTGGAGAGCAGTAAGGAGAACCAGCAACCGCAGCATGTGGAGCCTCATGGAGGAAAGGCCCCTCCAGGCCTGATCGTCCCCCAACAGCCCCACACTCCACTGGGGATCCAGGAGCTGGTGGCCATGTCTCCAGAGCTGGACACATACGGCATCACCAAGCGAGTGAAGGAGGTTCTGACAGACAACAACTTAGGTGAGGAACAGTGATTTACAGTACAACATACAACAGGATATAACCACGCCCATTTCTGAAATATTCAATAAGGAGATATACTTACAAACCAAAAGAGATCCATGTTTTTTATTTATATGGATATGAAAAGGTGTTTTTCGTTTTTATTCAGTAATTATATCAGAGAAACTGTCATTTCAACCAATAGAATGAAAAAGTTGAAATACACTAAACCACAAGACCATCTATGTTGTTTTGATCTGTAACTGTGTGTGTGTGCAGGTCAGCGTCTGTTTGGAGAGAGCATTCTGGGATTGACTCAGGGTTCTGTATCAGACCTGCTCTCCAGACCCAAACCCTGGCATAAACTCAGCCTGAAGGGCCGAGAGCCGTTTGTGCGCATGCAGCTGTGGCTCAACGATCCACACAATGTGGAGAAGCTGCGAGACGTCAAGAAGATGGAGAAGAAAGGTACAGGTACAAGAGAGAAAAAACATTTGATCTGTCTTTGATTACTCCAAAAATATACTGTATAAACCTTGAAAGACAGACCCACCATGAGCTCTGATGATAACTGCTTCTGTACAGCCCATCTGAAGGTTCTTGCAGTCACGTTAGTGTAACATTTTTCTTATGTTATATATTGTATGTCAAAAATGTAGAAGTTAGGGTAACATTTAAAAAATGTTTCAGAATTAGAAAATGTTTAAATAATGTTCTTCTAACCAAGAAGGAACCTTAATAGAGTGTTTAAAACACTAAGAACCTTCTGAAAGTTTCTAAAAGTTAAACATGAATGGAAAGATTATGGAAACATTCTTACAACCTAAAATATTTAGTTATTGTCACTGGTTACTACTATTTTAAACTATTAAAATAATACTTTTTTTTTTAAATAATATTAAAATAGTTTAACTTATTTTTTATTACTCTTTAGTGTTCTGTTGTTTACTCAAAACAATTAAAACACTTGAAAGAAATGGAAAATAAAACTATACAGTGAAAGCAAACAGCAGTCGTTGAAACGCATTTTAATTTGCGCATTTAAACCTTTAATTTGCGCATTTAAACCGCAGAAGCTCCTGCGCTGAGACCAACAGAGATCAACAGCAAGTGCTAGAAATTGTTGTCATGGCAACCAGACACAACGCAGACTCATTTGTCAGCACATTAACTCTCAAAGGCAAACAGTTTTACTTCATTTTTTATGCTTTGAAGTAAATGTAGCGAATTATCTTACAGCTGGTTTGGTTGAAGCCATCTAGATTTTTTAAAGACAGTTTTTCTGATGGAAATGCAAGTATGCAATTCAAAACTTTTTTCGTCTTTGTTTTTTTCAGCTTATCTGAAGCGACGTTACGGT
The DNA here is from genome assembly GCA_036877625.1 of Ambastaia sidthimunki. Taxonomy (NCBI): domain Eukaryota; kingdom Metazoa; phylum Chordata; class Actinopteri; order Cypriniformes; family Botiidae; genus Ambastaia; species Ambastaia sidthimunki. Next base: position 13,212 of record JAZGTK010004277.1, on the reverse strand, counting down.
CTGTTGAGTCCAGGCTCTGACAGCGATTCTCCTGGTGCTCATTCAGACTGCATCAGTCCAGGTCTGACCCAGCTCGACATCTGTCCGTTCAGCCAGGCTAAGAAGCCCAGAGTGGTGCTGGGGGCAGAGGAGAAGGAGGCCCTGAGGAAAGCCTATCTCCAGGAGCCTTACCCCTCCCAGCACACCATTGAGATGCTGGCTGCCCAACTCAACCTCAAAACCAACACCGTCATCAACTGGTTCCACAACTACAGGTCTTAATCTGCTCCTGTCTGGTTTTTAGTACCTTCACTAAACCTATAAGCATGCAGTATAACAGTAGCCCCAGACAACAGTTACCTGCTCATGTTCAAAGCCTTCGGTGAAAGTTTGGCTCCACCATGTGGAGAAAAAAGAATTACATACTGCCTACTGTTTCTGAAAGTCATATGCAGTATTCATAACATGCACAGTATGTGAATTTAATACCTACAAAATGTCCCAAAACGTATAATATACAACCAGAGCACACTGCATGAAATATCCCACAATGCAATGTGTTTAACTCCTAGACTCCTTTTATTTGAAGTGTGACAAATGAACCAGAAGTGACATCGGCTGAAATTTTTATTATTTTTTTAATCAGACAATTTTAATAAAAATTGGATGTATTTGGAATTGGATTTATTTATTCTTTACTTTTTATATATGTGCAACCTAATGAGGTCATGTGACCACGCTATTGCCACACAGCTGTTTGTAACGTTTGCCCTTGCACACTGTTTTTTAAAGGTAGGGTGGGCAATTTTGGAGGGGCTAGCAATAGCAAGTTCTTATGACAGGCAAGTAGAAAATACTATCATTGGACCGTTACCTTCCACAAAGGATAAAGTCATATAGAATATGTTTATCGCACTTTACTTAGTGATCGTTATGAGGATGTGACTTTCAACCAGTATAACAAAAATATTTCTTGAAATAGTCACCTACCCTGCCTTTAACAGTATGTGGTATAAAGTATATACTGTACATTAAACAGGGTGCAAAGTCATTTACCCAGCATGCATTTCATTCTTTTTCTCTCCACAGGTCTCGCATGCGACGGGAAGTTCTTATGGAGGGTCTCCAAGACAATGATACAGATGCTGAGCATAACAACTACTCCCCTCTCGCATCCCACAGTCCCGTCTCTGACCGCGACGACAGGAAGCAGCCCTCTGCTGGCCGCGGCCGTCCTCCCAGCGCTGGCCCTCGACGGATCACAGTCAAACAGGAAGTAAACGAGCAGGATGAGGACGAGGACTTCCGTCTGAGGCAGGCGAAGTTCTTCTCTGTTGGTGTGCAGTTCTCTCAGCTGAAAAGTGACCCGGAATTAACCCCACATCGCCTCCAGGGCATCAGGGATGAGGAACCGGGCCGCAGTCAGGGTCTCCTTCCCGGATCGCTTTCATCCGAGGGCCTGCAGAGGAACAGCTTGGTGTCACACGAAGCTGAGGATTTGGAGAAGTCACCCGAGGACCCCGTTAGCTTCAAGGCTTCATCCGAGCCGTCCCGTAGCAGTCTGGAGGTTTCCCTCAATTCGCCCTCCGCCGCCTCCTCTCCTGGCCTCATGATGTCCGTTTCACCCGTCCCGTCTTCCTCTGCCCCCATATCTCCATCGCCACCCAACCCGCCAGCCACGAGCACCAACCCCAGCCATCATCCACCAACCGCCCCCAACTACAGCCTGGAGTCACCGTCGCTCAACTCCAAACTCAACAAAAGCACTCAGAGGCGCAACGAGAAGATGGCCAACCTCAACAACATCATCCATCGGCTTGAGCGAGCCGCCAACAGGGAGGAAACTCTGGAGTGGGAGTTCTAGAGACGCTTACCGTCTGCTTTTCGTAAGAGAACCATCCAGAAAAGGTCTTAACGTTTATACTCGTCATTCTGTAAGCACCCCTCACGGGAGCTCGTGAAACAATATCGTCCCGTTCTGACGTCAGAACTTTACGAAAGCAAACAACTAATGTTTATAAACATGTTTTAGGTATTTTGATAAAATTAACTTTGAAATCTATGTGACAGCTCTAGCTGGGTTTCGTTTTAAACAGCGAAGGAGAGAAAAAGACTTGGACGTGAAGACTTTGCAGCTACAGTGTCATGAAATGCACACTGGCGTCTGGTAGATTGCCACTGGGTGAGATTATTAAAATAAAAGACTTCTGTCTTAAGCCATCAAAAGCACTACTTATTAAAAACAAAATAGAGACACTGACCAAATTTGCTAATTTTTGAATAGCAATTTTTCAACTTTTGTCTGTAAGACGGGACAGCTAGTCAAAGTGACGTGACAACTTCATACTGACTGAGGGATAGTCCTAAAAGACTCTAAATAGTGAACATTGCATATGTATTTAGTTTCTTGGTGACATGTTTTGGAACTTTTGTTATACAAGCGTACAACGTGTGATTGTGTGTGTTGTAGAAAAAAATCGTCTGCAATAGCCTTTTCTGAACAAGATGTAGCATGGAACATAATTTACCCTCGATTTCCTCTTTAGCTAGTAACCTGTGATATACTTGAGCGATACTATGAAAAAAGAGAAAAACTCAGCAAAAAAATACAAGAAAAAAGGAAATGTAAAAAGGTCCAATGGTAGAAACTTTTTCATTTAGTGAAGATGTAATGTTTGGTTGGATACTTTGAGGTTAACGCCAGGGCTCTTGTGCACTTGAGGGGAGAAAGCACAGCTTCACATACTCTGTAACTGATCATACATTTACCTCACTGTCTCTGTGAGCCGCTCTGTACCTCCTGGTACTTTCCTAACCGAAGGTTAGAGTACAAAATGTGTATGTTTGGAACAAGCCCTTGAATGGAGAGACAGGTGGGGTGAGTTTTACACTGGGAATTGTTAGCATGCATATATTTGTAACTGATCAGTGATGCAGTTGTGCTCACAGGTAGTGAGAGAGAAGCTTGGGGAAACTTGCCATATGCCAGTCATGTTTTATCATTCTTCATTATCTGTCAATCTGTTTTCTCCTGCATGAGAGTTATTAGTAATTTACCTCAGAGATGCCCCCCCACCCCCAATGATTCATGCACGCTCATGTACTTGACAGAATTAATGGGCATCTGTTAGCATATAGTGCAGATACGTTGGAGGTTTTGATGTCACTTCTGAATGGCTGTATGTTTTATCTGCCACGCTGTATCGTGCAAGTCAGTTTATTAATTCAAGACATATTTTAGCAGGGAGTTAAAAATGCACTTAAATCACATGATAACATACTGGACATCAGAGAATAATTTGTTTTTACTGTGGTTTGTTTGATTTATTTATATTTCATTAGCACTTGTTCTGCTTAGCTGTGTTTTAGCGATTTTGATACTTGTTTCCGGTGCTCTTTCTACTGTAGGAGATTCACTGAAATGTTATTTTAAAACATGAACAATGACAAGGCCATAAAGATGATTTACGCAAGTGTGCAGAAACAAATGTTTGCTCAACGTTTTGCAAAACTGTACTCGCATTGTGGGGCTTTTATTTGTTTTGAAGTACCATACAAATTTTTGCCTGTCAATCATTTCACACACTTGGGTTTGCTGACATTGGATTGGCTGGTGTGTTTTTGAAGGGCAAAATGGCTGAAATTTCAGCCATAGCAAAATGGCTGAAATTGCACTTTTAATACTTCTTGCATTACTTTAACAAACCTCATTACTCAAGGGGGCAGTAGAGTTTCCTTTAAATATGTGACATTGAATCAGGTGAGTTGTTCAGGTAGCTATGAATATGTTGACAGTGAAACTAACTTCAACCTGCCCAGCACGATTCTCTTTAAATTGTTGCTCTTCTATGACGATAAGAGAAAACTGAATGGAGATTATGGCACTATAGCGCCCCCTGCAGCAACAGTGAGAAAGCAACCCAAACGTGTTATGAATTTGAATCTGACACACCACACATTTGTGTACATGTATTTGTTTCAGGTCTAATATTTAAGAGATATACAGATATAATTGTACACACAATACTCAACACATTTGGAATCTAAACACAATGCCAAAAAAACCTCTTCTCAAACAGAACAGGTTTTAATTTGTAAATGATAAAACTCATGGCTTTTTAAGACCTACAAACTATTTATAAAGCATCTAAAATCAAGATGTCTGAAACGATGGATTCTAACATAAAATTTGATCAGAATAGTTGTACTACATGTGTGTTTTGCTGCTGGTAAATAAAATGTTTTTATTTGTATTTCAGCACCTACATTTTTTTCCTTACTGTATTTTGTACTTAATATTTACAGCTCCTCAGTACCACACAAAAAAATACATGCAGCACTTAGAATTTTAAATTGTGACAAATTGAAGGGACGCCAACTATTCAAAATTTGTGTTTCACAGGTCTTTGTCTCATTTGGGTTGTTAGAAAACACTTGCACATGTTGTAATAGTACTGAGGACTGGATCACATAACATATGTATATAGATATATAAATAATACACATTTACTGAGAAGGATATATCTTAGGTCCTTGAAACTAGTGTGCTGATGATATTTAAATAGAGTGTACAGTTATATTAACCAAACACATAGAGCCAGGGGTGGTCTGGCAAGCTTGCCCATGTTCTAGAAACTTCTCTCAGGGTAGACTTGCTTCTCTAAGCTTTACAAAACCTGTCAGGTCACACCACTGGTCAACGTTTACTGTTCCTAACCTCCATCTGCTTCCATTATTTTCAACCACGTTCTCAACAAAATGCAAATCTATTCAAGCAGCTTATTTGACTGATAATGTGATTTATATGTCTGATAAGAGGATATGAGTAATGAAATAGGTTGGAGCCTCTGTACTGTAATATATACTGTATACATGCCCATATTATGATCTTATACCAGGCAACCAGACACCAAAATGTGGAACCAACCAAGTACTTCTGTGCATTTTCAAAATATCTGGCAACATGTGAATATCTGACTGACATAATCATTAGCATTAACAATGAATGCTGATTAAAATCAAACAATCAATAGCTGTTTGGTTTTTCTATATATTGTTCATGCATTAACAAGTTTGACAACAGATTTTCGATCATTCTAAAATGTACTTATTTTATATTTTGTTTTACTCCTTTTTTGAGTTCTTACAGTTGAATTTTGCATGCCCATTTTTTTTCTTTGAAAAGATTGAGAACGATTATTTGATGTATTTTTTCAAGTAATCAGCACTGGAAACATTATCATCCTGTTATAATACAAAATACTGTATTGAGTGAGTGCTGGGTCACAAAATGTGTTTTCCCGTATAATTAAATTATGGGTTGTACGTGATTCAGCCAAAACAAGATTTTGTCAATACCTCTGGTGCTTAAGTACAGTTAAATATGAATGATCTTAGGGCTCTCACAAACCCTGGTTGTACTTTATTTAAATATTAGAAATTCACTGAAGAATTCACACTGTCAGACCTGAAAATCTGAACTGTCAGATCTTCTTAATATGATTTAGTTGTAGTTGGAGTTTGTATGTGAATAAGACTGTTGTATGAAATTCTAACACAAGCAAGAGACAAACTTTTGTGCTTGGTTGTTGCTCTTTTGCGCAGAAACACTGGTAGTTAATGCACCATGTCAAAGGTTTCCCTTCCTCCCAGTTTCCTGTAACATTTTGGTATGTTTGTGCACATTTCCCATGACCTTACTATGGCAGAGCACTTAAAGCTTTGGTTGTTAAAGAGAGGACAAATAAATGTCAAATGTCATGTGTCTTTTAATCACATATGTACCAAGTCATTATTGAATACAGTACATAATTGTATAAATATTTCTTGTGTGTGCGTTTTATTACACATCAGAATCTTATCAGGATAAACTTAATAATAAATAAACAATAATAGGTCCCAAATAGCAAGACTGGGTTAGTTGTCATATGGAAAGGGTGTCATAAAGGATGTATCTCAGTAATTAGAAGTTTTAAAACAATTGTACAGGTTTAAATTATATGGTTTTAAAGAAACAGCAATTATGTTTCGAACATCAAGTTCAAAATGGTCTAAAACAAGAACTTTGAAAGCAATTTAGCTAAAAAGCCTTAAATTACTTACACAGTAAATTACTTAAAATGCACATTTGTACAATTTGCAGTATTTTATTTGTACAACAGTATTTTATAATAAATGCAAAGTCAGTCTTCTCAAATTAATTAAAGTCAATAAACAATAAATCCGGCCAATAATTGTGGAAGTGTTTAAAAGCTTTTACAGTCTCTGTGGCTTACAGTCTAAAATTGACTGAGTAATATTCGTTGGAGTAAAATTTCCAACCAACTCTAACTCCAACTGTAAATGAAAGTGAAATAAGATTTAAGTTCTACTCTATATGATCAACATCTTTAAAGATTTGACACATATAGGCATTATTTCATATCTAGTTTCTGGTGTCTATAATAATGAATAAAGCCATTATCCAGACACGGGCTTTGGCGGCCTATTATGTCATGTGTGTTTACATATCCGCCCTTCCCCCACTGCAAGAGATCCGTCTTCCGAACGTGCTGACGCAATCTGCGCCGTGACGCAATGACGCCGGGGAGACTGATGACGACGGGACTCCACAGTGGGACGGGCCGACTCTGCAAATGGCTACGAGGTGTAATTTGTCGATTTGTTCGTCGCTAATCTCCACTCGTGCGGCTCGGAAGAAAACATACGCCTGCTCTGCCTCGGAACCTACCCTCAGGTGAGTGAAGCGGGTGTTTCTGGTCCCCGATGCGGGTATTTTTGGCTGTGTTTTGAGGCCTTATCTAGGGGTCCGCCCTCCGCCTCGCGACAACAACAACATCAGAGACCGAAACGGGCCTCAGCTGAGAAAAAATGGCCATCTTAAGGGTAAAACAGCACCGCGGCATTATGGTAAATGTTATTAAGGGTGTATAATGTAAACTTTATTGCTCGCAAAGGTTCAAACCTGCTTTTAAACCCGATTTTGTCGGTTAGTTCGCTCGCGCTCCAGTCAGTCAGTGAATCAGCCGCAGCGCGACTGACTGACAGGTCGAGCTCGAGCCCCTTACAAACATTCGCCATGGTAACCAGCTTCCGACAAACATTTGCTATAGTAACGATTATTTAACACATTGCAACATGGTAAACAGTTTCTGACACACAATCGCCGTGATAACCAGTTTCTGACAGACATTTCACCATGATAACCAGTTTCTGACGGATATTCGTCATAGTAACCAGTTGCCAAAAAAGTATAATACTTAATACTGCTAATGTTATTGCGGTAAAACGGGGCTAATTTTGTATCAGTCACTTCTGTATTTCGAAAGTAAAAAAATGTACTAGCATGTCAAACTGTGAAACCATTTTCACGTATTAGGCATGTATTAATTTAATGTGATGTCTTGTAGTTGGAACAATAACTGTATTAATGGTATTTTTGTAGACTGTTATGGTCGTGTTGCGGTATCATGCAATTGTTGTCATTGTAAAGCCACAGTTAATACTGGGTCACTTTCAAACACCCTAAGACACTTTCATTTTCAGAATCTTGCTGTCGTTCTCAATCTGTGTTGAACGAGTGATAACAAAGACCAAACAACAGTTTTATTGCAGCAACTACAGTTGTAGTATAGATTGGTATTTGGGTGAAACTGCGTCACCATAGCGGTGATTATGACTTATAAAACAATAAATTAATTTGCTATTTTCTTCAAACAATTATTGACAGTCAGAATTATTCATTTACTTCTTGTTTTTGTAATAGTGGTTGGTAATGCCATGTTAATATAGTTTATTATTGTACCAATAACTGGAAAATTGCTTTATTTTGATGAAAGTTATCATGGTGAACTTCTGAAGATGACTGGTGACACGTGTTTGGTTTGTTTGCATTTGTTATGTCAGATCAGAGAGTACTAGTGGATGATTTTACAGTACCCTTGTGCTCTTGTTTTGGTGTCAGATTTCTTATGTGTGGTGAACCTGAGTCATGGTGTGAGTTTGACTGGAATGAGATTAACCTGGTTAAGAATCAGCCAAGCATGATGAGCACACATAACACAACAGTAGATAAAATCTTTTTGTGTGTTTAATTGTGTGCTTATTATTGTGTGTTTACATATCTGTGACTGTGTGTGGAGGGCTCGCTGAATGATCAATAATAAATTTGGCTGATGGGGGCGGGTGATTGAGTGTATGAATGAAGTAGGTCTGCTAAACTTCACCAGTGCTGGAATATAAAGATTGACAGGCATTTATGTAATGTGTTGAAGCACAGTGACTCCAAGAATAATTTGATACCGAGTCACACTTAAAGTTTCTGAATGTCATTAAATACAAGAGAGCAAAGTATCAAAGTGTAATATAAGTGCTTGAGCTTTCTCAAAACTAACTGTGTTTTTCTGAGCCTTTTTTGCAATGCCAATGCCTTTCAAGCAACTGTTGTTATGTGATTTTTATGAATGTTTAAAATCAGGTCACACCCAACTCTGTGTGGACACCATTTGTCTTTACTTAGAACATTTCAGGTATATTTATTGTTTTATAATTTCGAAGAAACTTTTAGTAAACGTTAATGAAAAACATTCTGTGAAATGTTCCGCTTAAAAGGGCCTAAATTAATGCCACTTGTATTTTATGTAATGCAATGACATCACATATTAAGTTTGGCATACATGCCCAAACACTTTGTGGGCCTCTGTAAAAGCCAACAAAGTCACAAGTTGTATTAGTTTTCCAGAGTACTATAGCTGCTTTGTGAAGCAATTCTGCATCTATTATTTTTATTTTGAGCAATTCTACAGTAATATGTTCCTGTAGCTCAACTGGTAGAGCATTGCGTTAGCAGCGCATAGGTTGTGGGTTCAATCCCAGGGAACACAAGTACTGATAAAAATTTATACCTTAAATTCACTGTAAGTCGCTTTGGATAAAAGCGTCTGCCAAAATGAATAAATGTAAATGTAAAATGTAATTTATTTGTAATTCAATTTATTTGAATAGGACATTGTTGTTTTTCATTTATCGTGTCAGTGCCGACATTTGAATAACTGAAAATGAAAATAACAGCATGTCAAATACCTGTTTTTATAGCCGTTTAATCATTAATGAAGTCATAGGGTCAAACGAAACCTGCACCATCCAAGATTATAGCTTATGACACAGGCCTCTAAATGCTGCCTGCTTTTTTTAGTGTAATGAAACGGAATCAGTCCCAGAGTTGATTCAGGAATGAGATCGCACAATATAGTGACCTGCAGGATTGTAAGGGTGACACCTGAGATGGACAGAAACACACTGACCGGTTCTTCTGCCCACCTGCTGTTAGTTGACCTGAATGCAAGCAGAGAATTCTCCAGAAAGACAGTGTTTGTCACAGCAAGCTTTCTGAAACCACCGCACTGGTATGAGGCCAGTTCTGTGAAAGGAGAACCTTTTACCTGAAACTGTGTTTTTGGATATGGGCCAGTATGAAAATATTTTGCTTGGGATCACAATGCGAGATTTTCTAGTTTTATATTAATACTCCATTTGTTTATACGAAGACAAATTCCCATGTGAACTAAAGTAATCCCATATTACAGAGTTGTATTAACAGTCATGAGACTGCAGTGCAGAGAAGTGACAGACCCCCATATCGCCCCTCAGTTGTAGTAAACATGAGAGTTTGTCTGTAAGAGATATGTTTTATCAGTGCCTTCCAGACTGCTTGAATGTGGCCTCCATGTGTCTGAGAGTTTTTAGTTTGGATGATGTTGCCTTCTGGCCATGAACTGACTGAACACCCTCCATGTGACTCTCAGGAGACACACTGGTTAACTGAAATTGTCCCATCCCAGACACTGTGGGCTGCTGTTGTTTAGTCTGACAATATTTTTTTTGTCCTCAGTGGCATGATACCTCAGTCATAATACATGTTTACTTCGCTGAGCTTTGCTCTTTAATACCTTTTATAGGATAGGACAGAATATTAAACCGGTTGGTGTTTTGGGTTAATACACTTACTTAGAAGTACATTTCACTCAGTTGAATTTTATATGGTGTACAAAATATATCATTGTTTGTGCAGACAGCTGTTGTTTGTTTATAGCTCGTCTTATTGCGTGCAGTCTGAGATATTTCCATCTGAAGAAAATTGAGTTTTTGTTAGCTTTAAAATCCCTCAAATTGAAATAATATATTTAAGCAAATACCACCATTTGGTTGACTTCATGTTGTAGGTCGAATTTTAAGAACGTATGTTTAATAAGACCAAGATTGTGTGTTAAAGTAAATAGTGATTTATTGTTCACTTGTAAACAATTAAACTTTAAATGGACTTTGAGCCAGTCAGTAAAGTCCTTTGTAGATTGTCCCCAGTGAACTTCTAATCACTGGTGACAATGGAGATGAATGGCTGTGGTGGTCCATTCCTGCATCCTGCATTCCTGTTTCAGAAGGCTTTACTCAACCACAGGCATCACTGAACTGAAGCCCACAAGTACACACAAACATGCTTTTGCCCACAAAACATTAGCAGCAGTACAGTTGTATTTACCAAAAAGTGTGAAAAGCCACATTGTCCGAGAGGTTACGCAACGTTTTAAAAATGATGGTCTCCTTTATTTTGTTCTTCTCTCTTCACAGGTTTCAATGTCATAACACTGAGTGACGCTGGTAACGCAAGATTATCCAAAATAAACATCACATCACTGCTTTCAGGAGTTTGGTAAGATCCAAACACTTGTTTAAATTAGAACTGAATCGGAATGAGCTGTATTTGCCAAATTTTATGCATTGCTTTTTTGACAAGACTTAATATTTTAGAGTCATTAATGCCAGGTAGATTCAGTTTTTATACAGTGACTTTTATAATTAAAATCATTGTCATATGTCTTTATCAAAAGCATTGTACGTGTATTTGATTTGTTTAGTTCAGCTGTAAAAGACGGAGGACTGACAATTACTTCCCTAAAAGTTCTTTGCTTGTGTTTTGTTGTTTTTTTTGTTTTGTACAGACTCAAGTCACCAAGAGCCGTAGAAGACAGTGATTGCACCCACACTCCTTCACCGGGGCTATGGTAACAAACATGACCACCATCTAAGCTGTATAATAGCCAATATATAACCATAAACGGAATAGACTAAGGAACTATGTTACTTATATTGCCTTAAACAATCTTTCCTTGTACATTGATGTGCCACCATTTTATAAAAGAAGCTAGTCGAGGCAGCATGTTATGATGTACCACCCCTGTGTGCAAAAATCTGGGAAGTGTCTTGCTGTGTTTCACATTGTTTGAGTGTGTGTTGAGTCTGTATATTTCTACAATGAATCATGCCTCATTTTTGTGGTAAATTATGTTAGTCTGTCCTGACAGTTTAACACTTGCCTCTAGTCTCTGTGTGTGTCTGATGAATGTGTTTATTTACACATTTCTAATGAGTTATGTGTTTATTTGCTTTTCTGTCTATGTGTGTTGTAATTCTATGCTTGGTTCTGTGCCCGTGCCCACAGTGGGCCCCCCGGTCCGGCCCGTCCCGTCTAGTGTGTGTACTGAACCATGCTTATGGCCATTGTCAGCGCTACACACAGACAGACAGACAGACACGCTGCTGATCCAGCAAACACACACACACACACACGTTTGCTATCTACTACCTTTACTTACTACCAGTATTATAAACCTCTGTCTGTTCACATAACTGGCCCTCACACTAACAGCCCTGATACACAAAGCAGGTGTTATTACAGACGTAGGCACACTGCTTGTTTGCTTGGTTTATGCATAACATTTGCATGAAGTTTTGATGACCAGATTAGTGACAAAGAAAACATGAGCCGATTAATGTGTTGTGTATTTTAATTAGTGTGTTTTTCATCTGCTATCATTAAGTTGCATTATATTCTCTCTCTAGAAACATTATTTAGATTTGGTCACAGAGGTTTCAGTGACCAAATAAGAGTGACATCACTTGTGTTAACATCTAGTTTTTGAGCTCTTTCCCCATTATGTGGATTAATGAACATTTTTCTGCCACTACCTGAATATTTCAGGAATTAATTCACTTGCGTCTTTTACTCTCATTAATAACCTAACTGTGCGTGTACTGATTATGATTAAACAATGAGGATTGACTCCATATTTAGATGCAGTGAGTGTATGTGACGTTTTAAACTATGTTCCTGATTACAGCAACATTGATGTGCAAACCATTCAGTATGGATTTCAGATTTTGGCTCCTGATTATATATGCATGTCTCATCACATACCCTCCTGTCCTAATGTCAATTTGTACTTCTTCATCAAAACATTGTCTTTGTAGCGATAACATCAAAGCATAACATGCAAAGATAAATGCAAATAACCGGGCAAAGTCTGCACTGTAGATTCGATATGAAACTAAAACAGGTCCATAAGACTGCATTATGCAACACAACCAGATCAATCTATCCAATCTTTTTAATCTGTACCTGAATACCTTAGACAACATGGTGACACTGGCCTCCTGCACAGTGTGACCCCTATTTGTGAAAGATGAGTGCAAACATTCTTTACCAATCTGAACATTCAAGGTTACCTCCTGCCATAGCCTCTCATTCCTGCATACAGACATGACTGGAATAACTTCTGCTAAACACACTGGAGGTCTGAGGCTGTGGGTGGGTCTAAAAGGTCCTCACACAGAGTGTATTAAAAGCAGAACTTTTGCAGGATCTTGCCACACAAATTCAGTTTAGACACTCTTATGTAATTCCATTTCCATCACCATCTACACTACCAGTTAAAAGTTTGGATGAAATTATTTTGTCAGATGTTTATGAAAAAGCCTTTTGTTATACAGGCTTAAATAAACAGGCTTGAAATTAGCTTTTGTACTTTTGTAGGCAAATAAAGTGTTTTTTTTGCTAAACTTACATCACGCCTGTTTCACACAATGTCATACTGCCAGCATTCAAACTGGGAGTGTAAGCTCATGAAACTGGTTGAGATACTGACCAGCTGTAATCTTAGACAAAGGCTGGCTACTTTGAAGAAGCTCAAATGTAAGCTAGTGGTAATTTGTTTTGCATTTTTGGTGACTGCAGTTCTCTTACTTCAAGTTTTGATGTCTTCACTATTATTCTAACTTTTGACTGTGATGTAGCTGGTCTCATGCTCTGTGTGAAAGTGTATGTATGTGTCTGTTATGCCAGAAATAGCAAACGTGACATCACAGCAGGAAGTTGTGGCGAAGGCTGCCTTTGACATT
>JAZGTK010004276.1:0-24989 GCA_036877625.1 Ambastaia sidthimunki | reverse complement strand
TATTGTTTGTGTATGTAAAAATAATTCTTTTGCATAAGCTTTCTGTCATAAAGGATCTAAAGTAACAAGTAATACTAATTTAAATGATATTGATTATTAAGGTGTGAATAAACCCAAGACACAAGCAAGAAGTTACAAACAGCGATACAAAATTAATACATTGTTGCATTGTATAAATATGGTGGGAATCCAACCTTGTATTTCTCATAGATGGGTGGCACACTGAAGAGTAGGATATCCGCTAGAAAAAAAGTCAACACAATAAAATAACATGCAGTATATGAGTGTATGATTATTGTTATTCTCCACACAGTAGTAATTCTGCATGAGAATTATTCAAACACCTACATTAGAATAAGTTTTGTCCCTAAACTAACTTAATAATAAATAATTATATACAGTGCATATTGCCTGTAAATATACAGAGACAATTATTTTTACTGTCAGTAACACTGATATTACATTACATTGTAATCTGGAATTACCCTTATGTAATTTATAATTTTCCTATTTTCTACCATTTACTTTTTTCTTATTTCTATACTTTTTTCTTATATCCCAACTGTTTGAGAATTTTCTGTAAAGCTTCTTTTCAACAATGCAAAATTTTAATCTAGGCGTGAGGTTGATGAATCTTACCAAGGATGAGGATGGTGATGCCATTAAAGACGGCTCCAACGTAAGTGAGCAGCCACATAACTACTGCTAGCTGAAATCAGAAGAATGACAAAGCATTACTTTTAATGTGTGAAGCAAAGGTTTCGTTAATCCAAAAATGTCCATAAAAATGTCCAAGAGAGAGGGGATTCTCAGCCAAATGACAATGAGAAAACAGACCTTTTCTACGCATACCATAACTAAAGCGCTACTTTCCCAAAAACAAATGGTGTCATTTTATAATTTTGAATCAGTAAATTAAAACAAATGTGACCAATAAAAATATAATTTTTGTGATAGAAATTTTACAGCCTGTGACGATGATTAACTGTAGCAGAACCCTCAATGTTAATCAAGTTTCCAATTAACATCTTCAATACACAGAGCAATTTAAAACAAATCCTATTAATAGAGTAAAAGGATAAAAGAAGAGCAGACTGCCTTTCTCTTTAGAATCTCTATAAATGGCTGTATACGGTGTTAATTGCTGGACCGGCACTGACCTTGAGGGAATCCACCAGGTCCTGGACGAGAAAGAGGCGGCTCATCTTCTTCAGAACACAGTTGACATGGGACAGACAGAGGTCCACGTGCTTGTGGAAGGTCTCGGGGGGCAAGGTCACATCTTTTTCCATCAGAGCCCTGTCACAGGCACATGGATCAACCCAATAAGCCTTACGGCTGCATATCGGAACACCTCTGAGCAGCACTGAACTCGAAACCAGCAGTTACTTACTGATTATGACATGCTAAATAGACTTGGTTTTCTGTTTAAACAAAAAATTATTTTTGACAGCTGGAAACCACAATAACTACTAAAAAATACCCTCTGACATTATCATGATTGTTCTGGACACCCAGGGATTACTAAAGAGATTTAATACCCAGGGATTCTTCAACAATTTAATGAAAATTAATGGTAATAATTTACTATAATTCTGTATTTATAATACTGTTTATTTAACAGTTACAGCTACTTGTATTTTTCCTAATTGTGGCGTACCACATAAAATCTATCGAGGAAGAAAGAAAAATTATAGCTGCAAGCAGCAATTACGAAGTCAAGCTCATTAAGGGCACAAATATTTATGGACATTACTGATGATGAGATTAGAAAAATCAGCTCAAAAACATAAATAAAACAACTTGCAGCAATATGAAACTACTTATGTAACTACACTTATATACCTGCGCATCTTTTTTGACCAGTAGGTGGTGCTGTCGCCAAATTGTTGTAAGACCGTCAGGCCATGAACCACATGTGCAAAGTTTTACGTCAATACACAAAGGCTTGTTCAGACAGCCTATTTTTGACTAATAAGGGGAGCTGGCAACAAACTTAACAGATACTCTCAGGGCATAGTTCCATATGAACCATAGTGAGTTTTGTGATGATGTGTGACTGCATAAGTTAATTAATGCTTTTTTTTAACATTTCAAAATGGCTGACACCAAAAATGGTTGACATGGAAAATTTAAATATTGTTTAACCTGTGATGCCGCACTGAATCTTATGAGACTAGTTTTATGATTTTTAATAAAACTACTAAATAATTGAATAATAGAATTGAAAAATAGCCAGTAAGTAGACCAGTAAGTGACGCTGTGATGAAAATGTTCATGTACCCTCAGGTCTTGCCTGTGATGACCAAGATTCATGTCAATACACTACAGGGTTGTTTTATGATCATTTGCGAAAACTAACTTGACTTTAATTTGGTAGTTTACACTTGGTTGTCACAACACATGGTTGTCATTTCCTGCAGTGACTATTACTGTATTAAGCATGTCACTTTTATAAACGTAACTGTATTAATCAGGAAATGACAGAGCAGGCTATATATATAACATTAAGCATTAGTCACTAGTGAATGACAAGTATAGAGAAATGATTAAAAATGGTAAAAATTGTTACCAGTTACAGGTAATATAGCAATGTCTGTTACAATACTCATAAATGTTAACCTAAAATCTTAATGCTAATTTAAAAAAAATGGCAACCACCCATTTACATAAAAACTCTTACTTGAAGGGGTGTCCCTCGCTAGACTTCTGCACCGCCTGGATGACAGACTTGTAGATGCGGAAAGAGATGGTGACACAGAGCAGGGCCAAAAGCAGGTAGGAAACGACGCTGATCACACTAAACGCTGCCAGAGAAAGCAGCAAGAGCAGTGACACACCGAACACCACACCAGACTTCATGGGGTCCCGCCAATGCACCAGGTCATTCACTGCATGACAGAGAGAGTATGTGAAAACTCTGAGGGGTGGGTTGATTAAATAAATAAATACATATCTAATTACTGAACTGGTAAACAATCATGTTCTAACCCTAAAGTTTTAAATTTAAAAGGTTATTTTTTGTAGTTACCATACGTTAAGTAGTGTTTGGTAAAAAATAAAATATCTAATTACTGAATTGGTAGTTAATCATGTTATAATCCTAAATTTTTACTGTAAAAAGGTGATTTTGTAGACATTAAAACTGACATTAGTGTCATAAAAAATACAGTGCTCACGTTGTTACGTGTTATGTAATTCAACAAGAGTTTTTGTGTGGCCAGTGAAGCTTGAAAGGAACCTTTAAAAGATGGCTTAAGACCTATAAAACATAGCCTCCATGAGGAGTGATTCCCTAAGGGGTTCAGCTTTCCATGTCTCGGGAAAAGAACTAACTGTCTGCTAACAAGAACTTACACGTGCCAGTTCTGGGCTCTGGCTAGTAACATAACCATGTTTTTCACTGTAGCTATGTTTGGTCTGTCTACTATAATCATCTCAATAACACATACGGCTCCTACACTCTGTGACACAAAATCCAATCATGCATTTATTACAAGCAATATATGGTCAGGTAGTTGCTTTCCCCACACACATTCATAAAATGTACTATGGTACAAACTTTTTTCATGTGGAATGTGAAATATTGTGTGCAGTACTTTTAATCTCATGTGCAATACTGTGTATGCAACACACTGTGTGTTGGACACTTAACTAGGGGCTGGAAATTGCTATCAATTTGGCGATTCAATTCGATATTTATATTGAGACAGGATTCTGGCTGACTGCGAGTTACAGATGCTTTGCCGAAACAACGGCACAAAACACACCATTACAGATCTTTGTTATTATGACAGGTTTACAAAACATTTCAGTGACCTTAAGTATTCTGGAAAAAAAACTTCCACACTGTTTGTTACATCCATGCTGTTTGTTTTTTGTTTCAATGCATATGATAAATTATAAACTATATGGTAAACATTTAGCTAATGTTGTTATTATCTTAGTTTAAGTATTTATATAAGATAGACTGTGGGTATAGTTAGATTACTTAGATATCTGGTAGTTATATGGTATGATCCTGTGTGGCATGACATTTCATTCTTTTGTACGGCTCCAAATATAGCATAATAACAATAAAGCTGGCTTGTGTCTGAAAGTCTAAGACTTTCAGAGAAATTTATTATAAATTATTACTATACTGCTAAATTATTATTATTACACAATGTGTATGTGGATTGATTTAGCGAAAACTAAAAAAGTAATTTCATTAAATCCAAAATTCTTTAGTATTTAATATGCTCCCTTTTGCCTTATATAAATACATGGCAAGGTTTTCACAAATACGTGCAAAACTGTATGATCCATATTATCTCAGCAGATTCTAAGAATATGCATTCTGTGTGCAATAAATAAACACTTACTAATATTAATAATACATTTGTACTTCAACACTTATGTAGTTTCTAAGGCTTTGGGTCTTTCCTTTAAATGTAAGTAGCCTGAAAACTGACTGTTCACTAGAAAAGAAATAGCACATTTCTCCACATCAAATGCACAATTTGTCTGCACAAACAAAACACCTATTATGTATGCTGTTTGGTTTATAAAATCCCAAAACCACATAATGGGCAACAGTGTTAGTGTCCAAGCAAAAATGATTCAACTGGAAAAATATATACAAATCATATACACGTCAAGTAAACAGTACCCTAAGAAAACAAAGTTCTCAAAAGAAAAGTCATCTTCACATGACTTCAGCACAATTATGTGATAAGCTTGAGAAAGCACCATTGTTTTTGACCCTCCAACAGCTCAGGGCCTACTATCAAGTGCATGTGAGGGGTTTCCTCCTTGCTCACTGCAGGGGTCTCAGTCCCTCCTAGCAAACTTTGCTACTGGCCAAATAGAGCCAGCCTAGGCTGAGAATACTTGTTATCATTCCCTCCTTTTCTCTCTGCCTTGTGTGGACCCAGATACAACAGCATGTCCCAGTGGCTGCTGAGATGCGGTGGCCTCCTTTTGTCCTTGCACCAATGAGCTTTTAAAGGAACACGCACCAATTTGTGTAAGTCTGTGCAGTCCACATTTATTTGAATAATTAAAAGTCATGAAATCACCGATTCTACCCACATATGATCACTTTCACTAAAATGGACAGTTCTCACTTAGCAGTGCTTGTTCATAGAGTTGTTCAGAAACTACCCTATTTTCATGCAATGAAAGTCTAATGAGGTCAGCTATTTAAAAGCCATTGGTCATATGTATGCACTAAAGCCTGTTTCAGTGTGCCTAAAATGTTTGCATCGGCAAGTTACTTTTTAAGTCTCACAAACATTAAGGTATTACATGAAAAAAGAATCAAACTATTTAAATCCCCAATGTGAATATTAATTTGCATGGCAATTGCAAGGTGATGAATACAAACCTACACTACAGTTTATACTCTGGCAAACCAGAGTGAAACTGGCACATCCACCAAACCAGCCAAACTACCAAATGACAATATAAAGACTAGAAAAGTAAGACAATGAATATGCTCAAGATATGTTTAATAACCCACTTATTATGGGTATAACTATATCTGGTAACTGGCACAAGAAAACTATTAGTGTCCAAAAGACATCTGCAAGCCAAACTCAGTTCTACATTGTAATATGCAGAATATTTGACACCTGTTTCCTAGTGTCTAAGTAACTCAACACTGTTTAATAAACAATATTCTTACTAAAGAAGTTTGTAAAAGAATAAGCTTTTGCCTTGTAAGATAGCCATTCAAGATAATAAAGGCATGCAGAAAATGTAACAATTTCAGACAGCGACATAGGAGTGAAACCTTACTGTCTGCATATTTGTAAAACGAATCTGCTCTGCTTGGAGTATTAGTAACAAAATTCACAGTTTAGTCAGCATGAGCAAATGTTTCTCTAAAATCTAACAAGCTCACCAAAATGTGTTTTTTATATATTCATGCTTAAAAGTCTATTTGCTAAATGCAAATTTTACCTTTCAGATATATCTGAAACCTTGTTAATGAAATGAAACCACTTCTAAAACAGGATTTCTTCTTTTACGTCTATGCATTTGGAAGATCCTTCTATCCTATACTGTACATTTGATCAACGCATGCGTTCCTGAACTAAACCACTGGTTTTGCCGTTACTAGTTCTATGCCTTAGTGTTATGTGTGGTGAAATTGGTATTTGCAATCTTAACACTTACAGGGTTCCTTAACTGCTAATTATTATGTCACACCAAATCACAGGGGTCAGATAACAATTCTTATTGAAAAATGAAAGTTATGCTTTATGCTACTTCTTTAAAATGACACATTCACCCTGGTTCAAAATCTGCCTAAAAGTGCACGTAGCCATCAGAAAGATCACTCAAGCAGATGGAATCTGCTTGCTTTTTTCAGCATTTTTCAAAACGGTGTTCGGCTCCAAAAATACACTTTACAGCTATCAGCTATATTCCAGAATTGTAGTGCATTCCACAGTGTTCTGCATAATCAGAATCCACGCAACCTAATCATAACTTATGTCTTACAAAGCATGAATTAGTATGTTTATGATATGACTGGCCTTAAAGCTCCTTCAGCTGCACATTGGTTAAAGTTTAACGTAATAAACAGGAAATTTAGGAACCCCAAATGCCTATTGTTAAAACTTAAAGTTTAAAAAAAGTTTAAATTTTAGTCATTATTAACTCACCCTCATGTCGTTCAAACACTTCATGGCTTTCTTTGTTAAAGGAACCAATTTGTTTTTTTTTCATAAGTGGGCAAAAGCGTCAAAATAATTCCACACAACTCATGCTATATTAAGACACCATACAAATGGGTTTGGTGAAAAACAGTTATTTAATAAATCTTCACCTGTGCCTTTTGTCCCCTTGCACATTCTCAATATCTGAACTGCGTCACTGACACAGCTTGGAAATTAAAATATAGCTGCAAGCAACGATTACAGGGCTCAAGCACTATGGCACCACCTGGTGTCTCTTAAAATGATGCATAGTTGTCACCTGCATTAAATTCCAAAAATAATTGAGAATTTTTTACAAATCTTTTCTAAGTAAATAATTCTGATGTAATTGGCACACTTCTGCTGCCAGCTGGTGATGCCATGACTGTGACTCACAACAGCCACCATGTCATCAGTCCCTAGGACCAAACATACAGCTCAAATTACATTTATTCATTTGGCAGACGCTTTTATCCAAAGCGACTTGCAGTGAAGGTAAACATTTTTATCAGCACTTGACTGATATTAGACTGAAATTAGTCAAAAATTCTCTAGGAGGGATATTTAAAAATTCAGAGCCTAGAATTGTCAGGAAATCCACATGCCATCTAAAATGTCCTGTTCAGTGGAGCTAGAGCTTGAAAGTTGTCCAACTTGATGAGAACAATACATGTACTAAGTCTGGTGACTGTAGATAAAACTAAACCCATCATCACAGTCAAAAAGGAGTGTTGGAGAGCCCCTCACCACACCCATGTCTAAGCTTTTGCCCATACCTCTACGTGTGTGCCAAATTGGTAAGCATGGTAAGCATCTCAAAAACATCTGAATATAGTTTTAAAATCTTATGCATTACCACAACTACAGTATTTTAGATATCACTTTACTTATCCTTTACTTTTAGAACTTTACATCAGCCATGTCTCTACATTATTTGTCAAGTTTGATGCTAGTCACTCAATGCTTACTATAGATATATGAGACTTACTGCTTCTCAATTTTTGCCAGTTTTATCGATTCGCCATGGCAACACCACAATCACATGAAACACATAGGTGGAGCTTTTAGAAGGTGATATATGCACCATCTTTTTGTGCCCCATACCAGGGGGCATTACCAAGCCCCTTCCGCCCCACCCATGGGCCAACATTTGCCTGAGCCTATTGGCTGGCAACTCTGTTGTATGCAAAGTTTAAAGAGTTTCTGAGCATATTAAGGGGCCCAAAATACCCCAAATGACTGAACATAATAATAATAATAAATATAGCAGCAATTACGGGGTCAAGCCCATCATTAAGAGAAGCACTTAATCACTAAGAGAAGCATTTGTGGACATCCATGAGATAAAATTAGAAAAAGCTGTTAAAGAAAACATATGTAAAACCCATTACAACACAAAGTGATATAACTTTTAGCCAATGTGCAAAGTTTCGTGCAAATTAGACAAATGCTGTAGGAGTTTAAAACTGTAGGTTTTCACTATAATTCAAATTGGCTGACAGGAAGTAGTACTGACTAGGACAAATTTGGTATCGTAGTAGGAGGTGGCATAACAATGTTATTGCAATCACATGCTATAAGCATTTTCGTAAATGTTGTTATATAAACTTTGCAGGTAGAGTTGTGCCGATAGACAATAACATACGACGATAACATTTCAAATTATTATTAGGCAATTATTATTATCCAATTACAATTCATTGGCCCTTTCATAGTTTCACAACTGACATCAAAGCGAAAACTTCACCCACCAGACTGACGCGCAGCTGAGAAATATTTAAAAATCATCGTGTTGCAGTAGAGCGGCTGCTTTCGGATGGCTGCGAGAGTTGTAGTCCACAGCAATGTAGTGCGGAGCATGTGCGAGTGTGTGTGCGCTCTCCCTGTGCACCTCCCTACACAAAGGCTGTAGACTGTTTTAAGTTTACTCCACCCGGGCACTGTTGGCACTGTAAAGTGGATAACAAGTACCAGTAAAAAATGATATGCACAGATGCACTGGTAACTTTGCCCGCTCATCATTTTGCACGAACACGAACACTGAAGGAAATAGTTTGTAAAACATTTTCAAAGAGGGGTGATTCTCTTTTCAAAAAATCGTCATATGCATCCCTTGCAAGATGCAAATGTAGGATGTATGCAAAATAATGCATAATAATCAGTCAGCTATGAAAATGAACAGCAGGTTTATTTCAAACTTGTCTAACACAAAATTTTTAACAAATTATAGTGGCTATTTCTTAGCGACAAGTTCAACGAACATGTTTCAATAAGCGAAAAGCAAACAGCCTAATAATAAAAAGAATTAAATAATCAAGAACTAAAATAATGCAATCTTTGTTACATTGCTTACAGATTTAAAACAATGACTGTTTTCGATGCTAAAGGTCTGCTTCTGTCTACAGAGTTTTTGCCCAAAAAAAACAAGCTGGTTAACTTTTTGTGGTTTGAGTACTTTGATCTTTGCTAATTGCGCCTTCTTTTGGCGCTAGCTTAGCAGCCTCAGCAGTAATTATGTTAATATTTAAATTTAAAAAAGTAAATTGAAAAGGAAAAAAAATATTTAGACTAAAAAGTAAATAAATTATGATATAAATAAGCAAACAAATACATAAATAAGCAAACAACTGCCCCACCCCGACACCCCGATACTATCATGTATCGCCGATCTGACAGGCTGACGATAGGACGATATGACCATCGCGCAACCCTTTTTGCACGTCATCTTAAAATATGGTAATGATAAAGTATATAAAGTTTTGTAACAAAATGCTATATGCTATATTTAGTGTTAAGACAAAATTTAAAATAGGCAACACTCAAAATAGCCGACCATGGAACTATAGGCTGCCACAGAGTCAAGAGCAGAAAAAGACAAAGAAAACTAACAAAAACAATAGTAATCTGCCAAAAAACAGTGCTTGGGCCTTAAAAAAAGTAAATACTGGAACATATCAACAATGTCCACAACAGGAGAGTAAGCGCAGTGCATCATCCTGCACAGCAAACTCTTACCTTTATAATCTGTTGCATTCTTATTCCCGTGCAGACACTTTGTGTGTTTTTAGGCAATAAATAAAAGGTACAAGTCAGGTAAAATTATTTTATGCTTTAATGTCCTTTTGAAGCTCAAAAAGGGGCTTGCCACAATCTATTGCTATTTTAAAGGAAAAAAAAAAATCTCCCTTTGGTCCAAAGAAAAAAGTCATATGGTAGGGCTGTGCAATATATCGAATTTCGATTTCAATTTTGGCTCCAAACGTTCACAAAAACAGTGATGGACAAGAAACGATTATTATTAAAATAATTTTACTATATTACGTTCTGCTATTTTTTCATGTGTTCCGAATGACACGCGCACTTCTGGTGCTACATGAGTGATGATGAATATTAGTAAGCAGGAGACTATTTTTACATACTGTCCTATGTTCATTCATGTTTCTTGTAACTTTGGATAAAATGTGCATTAAGACAGGCGCACTCTATCCGCTCACACTATAAAGAGCAAAACAGCATTTAATGTTTGAATTTCGTAATTCAAATAATATAATTTGGAAGGCGATATTAATGATCGACCAATTCATCGGCCGGCCGATTTTGCATTTTATACTTGTATTGGCATCGGCCGATGTGCGGGTTAATCCCCCTCCAGTGTTGCTGGAGACACTGCAGTGCACGTGCGTTGCCCCTCTCCCACTAGCAGAACGCTGAAGCTGCGTCAACTTCAAAACAACGGTAAGTCTGAAACTTTTAAAGCATCTTTTAACTGTTTACCTTAGCTAAAATATTGCCATACACTTTGAAATTGGAAACACGAATGCCATTGCAGCTTTTAAGCAAGTTTGTGGGTCAGAATGGGAAACAGGAATGCTGAATGCCTCATCTATAAAACTGCTTGCCATTGTATTTAGGGAGCTGCAGACCTAGTTCTAGTCTATGTATGCATAGCTGTTACGAACATCGCTCACAGGATTAAGTAATGCAGATGTTGTCAATTCAGTTCCGTGGTGTTTGTGGGAGTTTCATTCAGTGACCACCAGACTGACGTTTGGTTGCGTGTCGTGTGTGTGTCTCCCTACGAGCAGCCATCGCAGCAATATCAGAGTGGAGTTTCCCTTCAAAAAGAGCTTTTATGATGAGAAAAATGTTTTGTAAGTAGTTAAATATTAATTCATGTTAACGTTTATCACGTTCCAGACATAAGTGCCCCGTGTAGATCGCGTTTAGAGCCGTTTGCTGACGTTATCAAAACACATGCCAGTTCGGGTGTGTGTTTGGGTGTGTGTCTCACTCAGTGGGGCGGAGCAGCCATCACAGCGATATGAGAGCTCTGCTCCACCTGAAGCAGAGCTTTTAAAACTATGAGAGAAATGTTTTGTACATGGTTGAATATTTATTCCTTTAACGTTTAACAACGCAGTTTAGAATAGAAACTTGAACAATTTTTTGCTTAATGTGCTTCTGACATCACCGTTATTTTCCTGCTGATGTTCTGGGGTTGCCAAATCTCGTAGCTTCTTTTACATTTTCGTTTAGACCTACTAAGGTGTTGTCTTTGCATATTAGGCGGCAAAGCAGTCTAAGACATGCTTAGTTTATTTTATGTAGAAAAATTGAAACCATGGCAGTCTTAAATTACAAATCAAGCACTTTATTTCTGGGGGTTTTTTTTAGGTTTGTTTTCTTAAATTATTTAAATGTGTTGACAAAGGACATTTTGCGATGACCTGATTATATCTGTCTTATAATATGTCAGCAAGCAATGCATCATCAAGGCTGTGTTGTTGCTAACCATATGCACCCCACCCATATGATGCTTTATGCTTACATATTTATTTTCAAAGAATTACTTGAAGAATTAAGAGCACTGAACATTTTGTTTAGTTTTTATTGGAATGTATGTTTGATAAAGTTCAACAAAGATTAAGTTGTTAATCTTGATGTATTTACATGTTACATGCAACAACTTAATCTTGATGTAGAACAAGTGATCACTTGTTCTACCTCTTTTTACTATTTGTTAAATATTGTTTTAAGTTCAATAAATGTTTCTCTTTTTTTTAAATTGAGACTCGTAACAGTTAATATCATGGTGTCATTGTTATTATGTAAATTGAGGGATCAAAAGCAGTATCGGCTCCAAATATCAGCTCAAAAAATAAAATAAAAAAAAATTCAAGCCCTGCTATCTTATATGGGATTATACTTATTCAGTTATTTTAAGTGAAAGGAAGGGATGAAGAAATTTCATGTTCGCTGTTTTTTAAAAGCAATAAATCCAATATTTCCAAAGTCAATGAGTAATCGTGTTAAAAAATCGTGATTTTTTTTTTTTCATAATTGAGCAGCCCTATCATATGGGTTTCCAAAAGACACACAGGTAAATAATGACTAAATTTTTTGGTGAACTAAACACAAATCTTTTTAAACATGTACCACTAAATATGTCAGTATTGAGTTATGGTAAAAAAGTAAGGTCTGGTGTCTGAGCATTCTTTGTGTGCATGGTTAGCAGGCTACATGCCCAGAAGAAAGAAATGTTACCTGTCAGGTGGGTTAGTATTGCTGTCAATACATGCTCGGCAAGGTGGTATGCTTCTGCCACCCAAATGTCAATTGCCTCTACCTCCTTGAGAAGTAAGGCATCAGGCTGATCCTCATTTGGAAGAGTTTGAGGGGTGGAAGATGAGATGGTGGAAGGCTCAGGATCAGACATTGGAAGTGGGACCTTACTGGGCTTTGGGAGTTTCTTTACTGTGGGAGGATTCTCAGCATCCTGTTCTTGGCTGCTTCCAGGATTTTTCAAAGCACAAATTGTGAGGCTTTCCTGTTCAAAGTCCAAGATCATTGCTGGGGAGGACTGAGTGGATGCAGGGGCATCAGACTTAGCATTCTGGTCTTTAGGTACATGCTCTGGGCTGAGGCCATCAAATTCCTCATCCTGCCTTGACTTAAGACACTCCCTCATAAACTCGACAAAACTATCTGTTGCTGTCGTTACTAAACATTCTGATTCAAAATTTTCTGTATCACTTATTGCCTCTGGTGAATCCTGTCTATCTAAAACATCGCTGGGTACAGTAACTCCAGGTTTAGAGTGAGTTATCATAGTTTCTTTAGTAATGTCACTTTTTACAGTACCAGAAATAACCTCATTAATTTTGCCACATTGCTCATTGTGGCAAGAAGGAAACGGTGCAGGTGGGTTCTCTTGAACTGGGAGTTGTTGGCCAATACTCTGGAATGGTAACTCCTGTTCTTGCAAGGTCAAACTCTTGGTGTCCTTTGCTGACATCTGATCTTCTAAATCAACACTTGGCATTTTGCTTTGAGTCAGAATACTCTCAATGTTGTCCTGAATACTAGCTAAAGAATCCAATGGAAAGGGTACAGCTTCACAGTCCAGATCTTGTTCATTAGGTGCCTTGTCAAAAATTTTAGTAATGTTTTCCTCAAAGGATTCTTGAGCAAGTGTACTGATATTCTGATTTTCTGTGAAACAGCTGGACTTTGAAATTGCAGTTTTCTCCTCTTTACTTTCTTTAAAATAATCTGAATTCAGCTGGTCAGTTAAAGCAAGTTCCTCACTGGCGTAATGATCCAGGTATGTCTCAACATCACTGGGCTCATTTGAGGGGTAACTGTTTTCAAGGGGAAAGTCAGAAAGTTTTTCTGCAGGTTTTTCAAGCTCTCTGTCAAAAGATAACTCCTCAATGGGTTCAACAGACACATTTTGTGACACAGGGGTTGTGTGTTCACATTTATTTTGTGACACAGGTGAATGAACTTCAGAGTCTAAATCTAAATTCAGAGCTCCAGAATCAGATGACTGAATGAAAATGCCACTTTCGTGATCATCTTCAATTATCATATGCCTAGAAGAGTATTCTGCATCAGAATCGGTTTGGTATGTCGAAGAAGACGATGTAGTTTCAGTTTCATTCTCCTTTAGTTGGGTTTCCACAGATACATGTTCTGAAACTTCTGAACATTCATTACGCTGCTCTATTGACTCTTGGCCCTCACCTTGTATAACAGGGTAATTGTTTGTGTCATCCTTCACTCCTAGCTCTAGCTGTTCCTCTTCCTCATCACTTAAAACCTGTTCCTCTGTCTCAATCACATTAATAATAGGCACCTGATGTTTTTCAGGCATTGTCTTCACTTCCTTATGAGGACCAGTTTCAAGGTTGTTTCCTATTGCTGGGAAGCTCCCCACTTCCTCAATTACTGTATCATCTGATTCCACAGAACTGTCTACCTCTAAGATTTCAGTAGATTCCAAGTTTCCCTTTACAATGCAGGAATGTTGCACAGAACCAGTGTCTATCTGTTGGGATGCAGAGGGTGATGGACATGCAAACTCTGCAGGTGCAGGGGAGGCCGGAAGTTCTTGATTTTCAGGGAATACATGATAACCTTGAGTGTCCTTGAGTTTTTCCTGTTTGTCCCACATATAAGCTGTAGGTAAAAAGCTCAGGTCAAATTCGGATTCTTCCTCAACACTATCTTGTTTGGATTGCTTATTGTCGTCATCATTTTCAGCCACTTTGATAGGACTGTCCATGAACTGATCAGGAACTCCTGCAAAAGTTTCAGGAAATTCTGATGCATCAACATTGTTTGCTTTTAACTCTTTGGATGGACTCTCCTGCAAAGGAGAGTCTTTCTCTACATCAAGATCAGGATCTTTAATGTTAAACTCTGGTGCAGGAGGTAAGTGAACTTTCATCCAGTTCACAGTGTCCTCAAATTCATTTCCACACCTTGTCTCACCAAGCACCTCAAAGGGTGATTCTGGTGAATCCTGCTCAGTTGACCTTGTCCTCTTTTGAAAGGACAGGCAGGAGGAAATTCCATGTGATTCAGTGGGAGATTTCTCATAGTGCCGCTCTTTAAACTGTGGAAACCCACCATCATTCCTGTTAAAATCATTTTGCTTTGCAGCTATAGCTTCAAGTGCTTTGATTCTCTCATACACAGGGGATGTCTTTATAGGCGAGTCCTGCTTTTGAGATCCAAAGGATGAATTAAAAAGCTCTCTTTTCTCTTTGAAAGTACAATCTATGTTATTTTCAGGTGGTCCTGAAGATTCATTTCCGTAAGCAACTGGAGAGAAGGAACTTGGCTTTGAAGAAAAACTGAGAGAGGTGGCTAAATTCTCTGCAGGCTTGTCAGAGCCCAGTACAACTCTTTTGTCTGCGCCCATCATGCAGAAGGAAAGAGGAGGAATAAGAGGATTGGAAAAAAATATCAAGGCATACTCTATCTTAACTTAGATTTGCTAAAGCAGGGGACCATATCTGAGGCTCACGTTTACAGATAATTAGAATTTTTAGAAAATTAAGACCAGTAAATTTTCAGAACCAATGGTCCCAAATACTTTAGCAATCAGTAGCTATATTGGCACTTTATGGAGCATTCTCAAGATGCTTGCATCCATTTAATTGAAGCTAAAGCGGTCATGCACATTCTAAACAGTCCCACATATTAATGGATGGAGTTTGATGCCTGCATGCCAGCTTGAAAATGTACTGATACCATTGAGGAATCTCAATGACACACAAGAAAAAGATCTTGTGTGTAGAGCAAATTCTACACAACAGATCAGTTTATCAGATAATCAATAAACACCTTACCCCAAAAGCAAACAAATAAACCAGACAAACAAACAGCACTCAAAAGAACTACCACAAAGTCACTTTTAAAGCTGTTCAAAATCCTGTGGACACTACTTCAGCAGTTCCGACAACTGTTAAACCATCTAACAAAAAGATCAAATTATGGTGAAAAGACCAGAATTACAGATCCTAAGAAAATGCAGCAAAGAATATGCTGGACAAAAATAAAAATCCCTAAAGAAAAGGGAAAAATAGAAAGCAAAACATAAAACAGACTCCAGTGAGCCCACAGGCTCATCTGTAACTATCTGTATCTGTAACGTGCTAAATAATTATAAAAATCACACAGATTACCAAGAGGAAGTAAACCTTTAAAAATACTTTTTGACTATTTATAGCTAGTAGTGTAATATTGACAAAATGTTCATTTTACAATAGTTTATTAAAAGTTATCAATAATTATTGATACCGAATTATATGAAACATTATATTGTGATAAAAAGTTTTAGCCATATTGCCCAGCCCTATTAAACACCTCTATACATCTTTATTTTCAAGTTATATTAAGTTCCTATCGTTCAAACTGCACTTAGCGATTAAATTGATTAATTTGTCAATAACTTTTCAAATAATTAATTAATCGGATGAAAAATTTAAATTACTACATTTAGATTATTAAAGAAATTAATGAAAAATCATTATACATTAAAAATGATAAAAAAGTTATTTTAATTCACTATTTTAAACAGTTATTCCACACCCTGCCCAATGCTGTCCTTCAAACTATGTGTAATACAAAGCCTATAAATACATGTATCTTCTATGATAGTACAAGCACAAAATCTTAACTTGTACCACTTCTGTAAACATTTGTATTACATAAATAGGTTATTCCAAAAGTATTTTCCCTGTTACTACTCTCATAAATATCATTACTTGTGTTATATGTAGAATTCATAAAAATAAAATTTCTTAAAAATATTCTGTTTATTTTAGTCCGAATTATTTAGTACCTTCTTTACTTTACTTATACTGCACTCTGTCTGTTTGCCACTGTTTAAAATTATGACTCGCTTGTTGTCAGGATATGCAAAATTAAAAAATTAACTGAACTTTCTAACATTTTTTGTTATGAAAGATGCTCCTTTCCTGCAGCAGCTAACTCTGTGTTCTCTGCTATTTTCCATATTTGTTTTGTCCGAAGAAATGAGTTATTCACTACTGTGAAGTGACATGAGTGGCTAATGGTTTTCTTCCACAGTGTGCAGACGTGACTAATTGAGAATCAAATTTATTACTGATTTTTCTCATTATTGATAATTGATAATAATATTTTTTTTTAATCAATTAGTTGTTGCAGCCCTTAAAGACAATAGCTATGTTCCAAAATCTAGCGAGCTGTATACAAAACAAGACATCGTACACACACAGATACACACAGAACACAGAGCTGTTCCAGAAGGCAGGTAGCACAATGTGACCCGAAATTTTCTCTGTCAAACTGTATGGCAGCAATGCATGTATCCTGAGCTGATAAGGCAATCCCAGAATGCATTGTGTGAGTTGTGAAGATACAAGATTTGAAAATCCAGCAGAAATAATAAATTCCATAATAAAATTATGTATGTGTGTGCCTATGCACATTTCACATCAGGGAGTGCTATTTGTGTGCCACGTGTTGTTGCCGCTAATAAAGAATATTCCTATGAATGTAGAGCAAGGCAGCTCACAAAGTTATGGTTTGAAGCTATAGATGCTCTGAACAATTTTAGCATCTTAGATTTGTGGACCCTTTTTATAAGGTGTTGGACTCCATGATAACTTTGTCTAAATGCTTAACAATTATTATAATCCTGAAAGTAAATAGACAACAAAAATGAACGAACAAAACACAGATAAATAAAAGACTAAAAGTTGAGAATTTCCTCTTACACTGTGGTAAGAGACAACATGCAAAATGTCTCAAAAAGCAGATGAGGAGTTGGCAGCAGCAGTCATGGGGCATCACCCCAAGCAAGCTTCCTGTTGCGTGATCCCTCCCCAGTGTCACTCTACCTTTAGTACCAGTCTGATGTTGGTGTTGTAGCTCCAAACATAACTTGTTGTATGTGGGAGCAGGGGGACATCAAGGACAAAAATCCTGAGGGACACCAACCTGCCCCATTTTAGAATTCCGCTCTTGCCCAGAGTGAACTTGAACTTCTCTGCTATCTTAGAATAAGATGCTAATCTTGGGATTAAGCTAGACCCACAGTAACGCTAACCTAAATGTTTGCGGTTGGGTATAGACAGAAAATGACTGAATTTCTAGCATCTGTGAGGACTGTAAGAAGCTTTCAAATTTTTAATCTGAACAATTTAGAAAGTGAGATGCGGATGAAACAAAAAGGGGAAACCAGCATTGAATTAATTAGAGGGCCTATTTTGTGCAGATTCATACTCGTAGATGATTGGAAATACTGTAACATTTTAATAACACTATATAGACAGGGAAAGCATTTATATACCTAAACAGATTTAGTATTTTTAGTGGACATCTGGTTCTTGTAAAGAAGAAACCATACTAGATCAACTAGGGTATAAAAGGATCAGCAGATATGTGGATGCCTTTAGATGAAGAGTTTGCATAAGTATTTCCAAACGATTTCATTTTATTTGCATTTATCAGAAACTGGAAGCCTCTGAAATTTGAAAGTAGGTATGACTTAGTTGTTATTATGACATGCAAGATTGTAAGGGGTCACCATTAGAAACAGCAAGGGTCATGTTACAAGACATGTTTCAGGTTGTCAGTGAGGTGGACTGCACATGACAGCATTTGGAGAGGAGTGGACAATCTTCAATTCTTTCAGAAAAAAAAAATCGTTCCATCCAATTTTTTTGTTTCCATAAATCAATCAGAAGCTTCTCTTTTGACATTTGTATCCTCTGCTTCATTTCCTACTTCAAACAGGGAGAACTCCAAATGAAGCTCTATTGAGACCTTCTAGTCTGGTTTAAAGGAGGAGAGGGTCACTGGCATGAGGGATGGAGACTATCATAGCAGCAGCTCAGCAAGATATAGCATACTCAATAGAACAGATGACAGAGGAGCATGGAAAGAAAGATAAAGATAGAAAAGCAGGCGAGCATCGTAAGAAAACTATACACTTGCCTTGAGAAGACTGAATGAGAGATACAGGCGAAGAAAAAAAGGAATCTGAAAAAATAAAATAGGACAGAAAATGAGAATAAAAGTTTTAGTATCTTTCTTATACTCTACACTCTACATAGAAAGAGGAATGTGTTGCTGAAAAGCCCAGCGAAGCACCTTTTAGATCAAGTCTAGAAAGAAAGAGAGAGACAAAAAGCTGACACTGAGTAACAAGCGCTTTGCCCAGCACATTTTTCTTAAATAACAATGTATGTGACTGGATCGATAATTCAGTTTCGCTGATTAACAACTACACAGTATACAACACCCACTTAGAATACTCACAAATACTGCCTTGTGGAATTTTCTCATGGAATTTTTGTAATGTCTTCCATACTTTCCAATATCTGAACTCCAACAAGCACCCACATGGTGCACCATTGGGCATGAGTTATGTAACCTGTTTAAAGAAGCCATTTTAAGCCATGCTTGGAAAAAAAAAAAATCATGTGATTTGGAATAAAACAATAATTACCATTCATCCAAACCCCATTCCATCAGTTAAATCAAGTATCTGTAAAAGCAACACTCAGCCACTCAAATCAGATTCCTTTGTGAACAGGGCGTGCCAACAGTAAAAGTGGCAAGAACAGCATTATAAAGAACAGGTTGATCTAGTAACGCAGAAGTCCTAAACAGACCAAGCTCTACTAATGACAAATTTGGGGTGTACCCCTACTGCACAACATTCCTTGCAAAAACCACACCTAAACCCTTTTCAATAAGTAACACACCTTGCACCAAAGATTCGGACACCAAAGTTCTGAAAAATGTACACACCCTGTCACTTTTAAAAGTTTAGGACAGTCAAACAAAATACAAAATTTTATCCTCTATGTGACGGCAAAAACAGTGAGATACTATTAAAAGTATCACAGTTTCACATCTTATGACTGTTGCGTGATTAGCTGGCTAAAACTCAACAAGGAAATTAAGTCAAGTAATTCCCTAACTGAAGGATCTGATAGCATCTATTGTAGGGACAGAGGTTAACATACCAAAATAGCTCGTTACAGATGCAATCTCCTAGTATTATGGGATTGGCCAAACACATGGGAAGAGCCCGTGTAACATGTCTTGCCAGTAATATTAGCTGCATTCCTGAGGGGCTGTTGTACATCCTTTAGTACTTTGTGTTTTTTAACAGTCCATTAGTTAGAAAGTTAGGAAAGTAACATAAAACATGTAACATAAAACATCTTTTAAAGAACATTTCAGATTGACTTCAAGTCTAGCTTTATCAACAACATCACCCCAGTTTACCACAGAAAACTGACTCATACATCAGTCTATAAACCAGTGTATGCTGGCCCATTGACTTCCATTGTGTGTGCATAACTGTCAATGATATATCAAATATATACTTTATACTACCGAGTCAAAATTATTTATTTGAAAATCAACAGCAATCAAACCTTGCTGCCATTACACCTTAACTTGAATTTACCATGGAAAGTTGTTTAAAACAACATTTGGCTGAATGTTTATGTATAAACATCTACTGTATTATGTAACAATTTTGGGTAACATAATGGTTCGTCCTGTAACAATGACACCCATGCAAACATCCCATATCTAGGACACCCCGATCAGATCTGCCACATACCCTGCGCCCTAAAGAGCAAAAATAGCCTCTGAATACGATTTTCAACGTACCGATCATTTAAAACATGGTGACTTAATGACGTCTTAACGTCCTAAATCTATTAAAGTCAATGAGGTCAGAAGTGCCCGACATCTGTTCTTAAATGGCACTAAATTAACAACCCTCGTGAAATTCATACAATGTTACATTGCCCTTAAAGCAGCTTTAACAGGAAACATACACAAGAACCAAGC
Organism: Ambastaia sidthimunki; assembly: GCA_036877625.1. NCBI lineage: Eukaryota > Metazoa > Chordata > Actinopteri > Cypriniformes > Botiidae > Ambastaia > Ambastaia sidthimunki. The sequence goes on along the minus strand of JAZGTK010004276.1, from coordinate 4,650 downwards.
AAAACAGAGCGTGTCGTTTCGCAGGATGACTGGGGAAGTGTAAATACGATTAAACTAAACTGCACTGTATGTTCTTGAGCGTGGGGGGTTGTTTACCCTCTCTAAAGCCTTACGTAAAACATATAGCGCAGTCAAGATCGTGCTTACATAGCAGGCGAAGCCATTTGCACTGCGTTATACATAAACAAATCTAGGCTGCGTTTCTCAAAAGCACAATGAGCCCAAGTTGAAACACAGGTCTGGTTTATCGTACTGGGAGTATTCTTGGGTGTAAGGGTTTTGCTTTATTAACACCGTCTTTCAGTTTTTAATGTATCTAGATCATCAGCCGAGCCGCAATGTGTTCATTTCATAACGGGTTCAATTAAGTATCATGTGTCCCCATATTTCTCCGTGGCCTTGTTCTAAAAATAAACGTCAGTTCAAGGTTGTGGATAAGAGCAGGTTTATTCTGAGCACCACTGCCAGACCGTGTGAACATAGAACTGCAAAGTATACCGAGCACAATCTTAATACAATGCGCATAAAGTGGAGGCGATATGGAAAGTGTACGTGATGAATAAACAGTGCACAAACATTACATAACAGGTACAGAATACCCAAGTGATCCCTCTATAACATTTTAAATGTTAATTCACATTGATCTGAATTAGGCTACACTATATCCGTTCTCATTGTCCCTAAAACTCATATTTAGCGCAAACCAACAAATCCAGTTACGCTGTCACAAATTTTACAATAATAAATGATAATCTAACACCGCGAACTTCGCGTTTAACAAACAATAAACGCAGCTACACGATATTTTGTGTTCACTTACCGGAAAACGTCGAGCCTTTGGACATTGCAGTGTGTCCATCATTTAGGCCTTGTGACGACGAAATCTGAGAAGACTGAGTCCTTGGATCTGACATTTTGCCGTGTTATTCTACTGATTGTAGCTGCTGACTGATACTTTAAATGTTCCCGATCCGAAAAGTATTTTCCCAATACTGCAGAGGCGTCACCGAGCCTGAAAAACTGCACAATCACGTTAGGTGAACCTGCCTAAATGTTGCAGTGGATGGGGCGGTGGAAAAGAAATAGGGCGGATACGAGAGGGAGAGAGAGGGAGAGAGAGAGTTTTATTAGGGTGAAAGGTCGATGTTTTGCTTAAAGTGGTAAAGTTCTGCTTGCTCTACCACAAAAATGTGTGAAATGTTTCAAGCTTCGCCGCTGTGCAGTTTTTCTTTTTCTTAAGCCTTCTCACACAAAAAATCGTTATCTAAAAGGATTGTTTTATAAAGAAAAGCATTCCGTATTATGCCCCGTATATGAGTACTTGAAAGCATCAGGGGCATCAATCATTAAAATCAGGTTATAGTATGACTTGATTGATGAATTAGTAACCTGAATTGCTAAAGATTCCACTCTTATAAAAAAGTATTATGTTGAACTATTGTCTAGCCCTCACTACTTAGAAAAGCTCCCTATTTCTATCTTCAAAATTAACGCAAATATGTGCAAAATAAAAACGTTACAAAGTATAGTAGTAGTATACAGATGTTAACAATGATAAAAAAAAAATCAACGATTAGGTATTAATGGTTAATAATAATAAAACTGGGAAATTATTACTGTTAAATCAAATTTGACGCTTATGTTAAATGTGCAGTGGAAAATGTATTTCATATGTTGGGAGAATTACAGAACCTGCTGATTACCATTACTGAACAGAATATATGATCTGAAAATGAGAACAAAGGGCAACATCAGTAACTACATTTCCCACAATGCAAGTTTAAAACAGGAAGTGTTTAGTTGCTGATCTTGTCACAATGTAAACCAGAGATTATATTAATATGGGAAAGATAGCAAACTCAGCTAATCTACCATTCACAAAAGCATACTTGTCAACCTTAAAACATCAGCCAATCAGTAATGACAATATCCATTATGCGTTCTTGTCTGTACTTGTAATCTTGAAAATTTGCCAAATTTAGAATAAATACCTGGGTGTATTCTTGCTCCTTTTATCGAGGATGCATCGGGAGGTGACTTGTGTGGACTTGAGACAGCCTAGTATTCCAGAATGCATTTTGCTTCAACTGCAACTGAGGAGAAAACCCGTATAATGTTCAAAGTACTATTGTTGTGTCACGGAATGTAGTTTTAGTAGAGTTGTTTAAACGAAAATATGGGTGTTTAAAATTCAAATCTGTGGTCGATTTATAAGCATAGCACCTAATTTAAAATTTACAGTGCAGTGATATTAGTCTCTAAAATGTGATTATAACTTGTTGAAATCTAAAGACAATAAAATAATACATCTTTTTATGTTTGTTAAATCTTTATAATTATGTTGGCTTGACAAACATATTGTAATTGTATTTAAGTTTAGTGGTGCTTACAAAACAAAGCATCACTTTTTTCCTTCTTTCTGTTCTTTTTTTTGGACGAAACTTCGGTACGTAACTCGTCCCGCACCGTTTGTTGTGAACCCATGAATGAGGCTTATTGAGGAGAGGTGTGCTATAGCTTTTATATAAATAATTGGTATACAATGTTTAAGGGGGTACAAAAAATGTAAAAAAATCCAAAACATTGGGCTTAATTTTGTTATGTCATAGCTCCAGAATGTCGTAGAGGCTTGGCAGTGGGCTCATAATGCTCGGCTTAGCAAGCAGCAATAATTGGTAACATTACAACTTAATAGCCACAGCCTAGCAACCAGTTCTGATACCCTAGCAACTACCCCACAGACTTCCTTTAAAAGAAATCCAATAAACTTCTACGCAGATCTTTCTAATGTCATAGCTTTGCATGCTAAAGACTTTGGGGCTTATATTGCTCAGCTTATCAAGAAGCAACAAATGGTGACATTTTAACTTTAGAGTCACACCCTATTAACCACCCGCTTTACTTCTATTGAACATGGTGAGAGGCATCAGAACATCATAGGGAAAAGTGGGTGGCCTCTTTTGACTCAGAATGGCAAGTAGTCTTCAAATATCACCATAGAAACTGACACAATTTGAGTTTCAAAGGATAATTTTTGACTTCCACCCTTTTTAGCACTCCAAAGCTTGTTCGCCATGTCCTAACCAAATGCAATGCGACAGGATTCCAGCGACAAGCAATATGTCTGTTCATACCAGAAGCAACATGGCGACAAGACAAAATTAATCACAAAATATAGCTGCAAGCAACAATTATCGGGGCCAAGCCAGTGCAATGCAGAGGAAGGTTCAGAAATACAGTTGAGAATGACCTAAAAATGAAAAGAACATAAGGTGAGAACGAACACATAAACAAAAACATACTTATTTCTAAAGAGTCTGAGAGCATGACATTTTACCTACATATTTAAGCAATCAAAATTGTAAAAACACATTACACAACTTTATGTGCCACACTGGTTTCAAACCCACATCCTGGTTAACATGTTACTTAATTAGCATGCTAACTAGCATAATATAATAGACACAGGAATGGGCAAATTTGGAGAGGTATTTCTCAGGAACAGTAGCAAATATCAAAAATCTGTTCAGTGATTTCCATAAAGCTCAGTCCAAAGATCTGATCAGATTTTGGATAAAACTTAAGAAAGAGTAGAGAAGAAACTGATTTCATTTGCATTAAAATAACATTAACAAAACAGATTAACAAAGTTTGCGACACTATAACTTCTTAACAAAGATAAAATAAAAACTCTTTAGTCATTTCTGTTCAACTCGGTCCAAAGATGAGACAATTTTTGTAAGAATTAAACAAAATTAGAGTAGCGAAAAAAACAAAATATTGTTATTTTTCAAAATGACAGCTACTGTAATGGGTGGAGTCTTAATGTACAATGTCAAATTTGATTAAAAAATACAAAAGCAATAGGGGCTATGCCCCTTTAGTGCCCTGTTGTTTCTCACTGGCAACAAAAAGTATGTTTGTATGTTAGTGCAAGTGTGTGTAAGTATGTACACTGATCAGGCAAAACATTATGACCACCTTCCTAATATTGTGTTGGTCCCCCTTTTGCTGCCAAAACAGCCCTAACCCGTTGAGGCATGGACTCCACTAGACCTCTGAAGGTGTGCTGTGGTATCTGACACCAAGATGTTAGCAGCAGATCCTTTAAGTCCTGTAAGTTGCGAGGTGGGGCCTCCATGGATCTGACTTTTTTGTTCAGCACATCCCACAGATGCTCAATTGGATTAAGATCTGGGGAATTTGGAGGCCAAGTCAACACCTCAAACTCATTGTTGTGCTCCTTAAACCATTCCTGGTTCCTGATTTTTGCTTTGTGGCAGGGCACATTATCCTGCTGAAAGAGGCCACAGCCACCAGAGAATACTGTTTTCATGAAAGGATGTACATGGTCTGCAACAATGCTTAGGTAGGTGTTACGTGTCAAAGTAACATCCACATGGCTGGCAGGACCCAAGGTTTCCCAGCAGAACATTGCCCAAAGCATCACACTGCCTCCGCCAGCTTGCCTTCTTCCCATAGAGCATCCTGGTGCCATGTGTTCCCCAGGTAAGCGACGCACACACACCCGTCCATTCATGTGATGTAAAAGAAAACGTGATTCATCAGACTAGGCCACCTTCTTCCATTGGTCCGTTGTCCAGTTCTGATGCTCATGTGCCCACTGTTGCCGCTTTCGGCGGTGGACAG
>JAZGTK010004275.1:5169-18210 GCA_036877625.1 Ambastaia sidthimunki | reverse complement strand
AGAGAGAGAGAGAGAGAGTGTTCTCTTGAAGTCAACACCAGCAAGCTGAGATCCTGGCGAGCAGCTTGTCTGATTAGTGCTGATTAGGGTCTAATTGGAGTTCTCCAAAACAAGATGACCTCTGCTTTGTTTACTAAAGGGATTAATCGTGGCCTGGCAGAATTAAAAATCCCAGCTGAATTAATTTCTTCCTCATTAGACTGAAGCTGTTTAAAATGCAGGCGGCATAAAATTTGTTCCGAGTCCCCACAGAGTCAGATTAAAGTTCAGTGCTGTTTTGGAGTCGCTCTGATACTTTTGGCCATTGATGAGCAAACATTTCACAAACCCGCAGAGAGATCTGAGGCCAGACCTCAAGACAACACACAAGACATCAGAAGAACCATAAAAGAAATAATGAGAACTCATCCAAAATTCTGTGAGAATCTGCATCTTTTGACCATCATTATCACATTTTATCTTGTCACAGTTGATATTAATGAAGACCGACCGTTTACAGCCCAGATGAGACACACCGCACAAAACAATATTGGTGATTCCAATCTGATAAACTTCTCCAAACTTCTTTAATAAATCTTTAAACCAAAACAAACATCTCCAATATAACCCTCATATAATAAATATTTTAAACATATTTAAAAACAAACTAGCTGTGGTTGGTTGTTCACGTTACATGTTGGTCTCTTCCAAGTGGGATGTTCTTCAAAATCATCTACAGAGTGGAGCAGCCTTCAGCAAAATACCTTAAGACCATGAAGTCCAGCTGGGGGGGTTGCTGGATGAAGTTCATACTGTCAGGCAGGCAGGTTTGCTGATTGCTGCTGATGCGTTCCATCACGGGGACTCCGTAGGTGAGCTGTTCTCAACCTGCAGAACGCAGCCTAAGATGTGTGATGGATTGTCTACAGAGATGTGCTGTCGAGACATGGATTTATTCACTTAACCTGTCAGAGCACATGAGCTGTAAATAAAAAGCCCCTCTCGCACAACTCTGAAACACACTCCCAGGACATACTTCCATTAACACTGACAGCCGTTCTTAAATGTTTAATTTCTCTACAGCTAGCATGAACGCTCTGACCTAAGTGCTACAGAGACGTTATTACCCTGAAGCTAATGGTCCAGCACAACACAGTAATCTTCATTTCAGAACATCAGCATTAAGAAGATAATAAACAAACTGCAAATGCGACGAGACAGTTAATTATGATGTCGCCGCCCCTGCGCAGATTTGCATTAATATTGCAGTGGGTGGCATTAGAGACGCTATCAGTTAGCATGTTAGCTGAACAGAGGTCAGTGTGTCAGTTGCAGAGTGAAGTGTGGATTTTCTCCTGACACACCACCTACGCAAAGATCCGTTTCATCAGACGTGTTATTAACCTCAGCTTTGAGAGAGTTAAAATCAGAAACGCAGGAAACTCATTTACACTGAATCATTTGCATTTCGTGTGTTTAATCACTGCAGACACAATCGCATTATTTTCACTGTGAACAAGAGGTTCAATTGCACCCAAATTTCTCACTTCAGTGTAATATTGTTAGAAAACCAAATACATTTCTAGAATCTTCAAAAACTGTTGCATATTTTTTCACATAATAAAAAAAACAACATAAATAAATGAAGGTCTCGTCTCCAAAACTGAAAATACTGAAAGAAAGTGTCAAATCTGTGAAATGAAATCAACACGTCAAGCAAATGGCAGCTTGCAGCCGCTGACAAATATCCTGAACTGAAGCATTTCTGAAGTTTTAAAACACAGGCCAGTGCAGATCAAACCATTCTGACGTTTCACTCGGTGCAAAACTGGAGGGCAAATCTCGCTTCGTGACTCGTGTTACATAAAGATTCAAGTGTGCCTGCCAAAGCTCTTTATAAAAATATTTACCATTTAATTTCAGGATGAAATGTTTTAGTCGAGAAATGAACACTAACATTTTATTTAAAGTGCAACAGTTAATTTTCATAGAATGTCCAACAGGAAGCAAATGTTAAACGAGACAAAACTCAAGCATGTTTTAATAGCTTTCTGATCTGACTCACAGCTACGTACATTAATGTTGATTATGGACATATAATTTAGTGCTGTTTCTTCATAATTACTTACTTATCCATTGAAATGTGAAGTTCAAGGTTTAATAGCTGAAACTGAAGCAGTAACTGTGTGTTTGAATGTTTTGTGGCTGTGGCGGTATGACTGCGGCGCTATGTTGCTCATTAGATGCCCGGCGTGACATTAATCTTCATTTAGAGAGCCACTGAGATATTCCACAGACAAATGAACTCCATTTTCAGACTTCAGTAAAACAATGCACAAAAACAACACGGAAGGAGGCAACATCCCAGAAATAAGTGCAACATCCCCCGAGTGGTTTTCTATTAGTGGAGTTAGCGTACCGTTTATTCATACATGTTTTGATCGAGTGTTAATAGTGTGTGCTGGATGTGCAGTATGTATACGTGTTTTCAGAAATGTAATTCCTGCTCCATCCCAACATAATAACTGCAGTGACTGCGTCTGCATGCATCTGCAACGTACGGCCGCAAACGAACGATACCTACAGATGTGCCGCATGGTGCATTAGCTATGAAACGTTCCTCAGAAACCCAACCAGGAGCCGCGCGGCTGTTCTTAGTTATTTAGCTGTTAAAAAACAATGAAGTAAACATTTCTGTGGCTGTACAGTGAGATGACGGAGGCTTTGTGTGGCCCATGTCAGAGAAAAGCGACAAAAACAAAGGGAAAGGCAACAAAAAGCAAATGGAATGATCATAACATCTAAAACAATGCTCTGCTCTCACCATTTGTGACAGGACGAGCATTCCGGCGTGAATCTGGGCCAGATGCCCACTGTACCTGAGCTCATTTACTAATCTGCACGCTGTATTAGCGCCGCAGCCGTGGAGACGCATGGTGATGTAGCACTGCAGTAATGAGCCTGTAAAACACAATCATTACCGTCCTCCATAATCAGCTGCTGTGCAGTTTTTACACTTGACATCAGTATGAATTCATTCTCATCACGTTTTGTTGTATTGGAATAAAATCTAATAGCAAATTTTACAGTTGTTGATTTCCTGTATGCTCTGCCCTGCGACGGTGCATTTCTGCAGCAATGAAACACAAGGCCCATGCGGCCTGCCGCAAGTTTACACGCAATCCAGAGACAGACATCAAGACACGCCATATTACAAACATGCTGTATCACTGACTGACTGACACAAATCAAATTAACAAACAGTAGCCAATAGCAGATTTTAAAACCAGGAAATGACTAAAGCCCACTGAAACCTCCCGTAAGCAGTTTATCAATAAAACATACAGTTCTGCTGTGTTAGGTGAAGAGATTTCTGTCATGGCCTCACGGGCACAGCAGAGGTGGGACGTGCTGGAGGGGGGCGGGAGGCACTGGGAGGCTGTTACCCTCCAGAGCACAAATCACTTCAGAAACAGGAGGGCGGACTGGAGAGTGAAACTGCACTGAACTGAGATCAGATCTGTGTGGGCTGCAAATTTCTGCCTGTGTATCCATCACTGTGACCTAAACAGACCAACCTGAGCATGTCAGAATATTCCAGCAGTTATTTTTATCTGCTATGTACCTGTAGCAAACAGTTATGAACTGCAACTATGTAGCTGTATGTAGCTGTATGTACCTGTATGTAGCTGTATGTAGCTGTATGTAGCTGTATGTAGCTGTATGTACCTGTATGTAGCTGTATGTAGCTGTATGTACCTGTATGTAGCTGTATGTAGCTGTATGTACCTGTATGTAGCTGTATGTAGTTACACTCCTGTCTGTTTCCCTAAACCCACACATAACAACATAATACATAATACAACACAACACAATGTACATAATACACAGAATGTATCTCGTGCTTTTTTCTTGTGCAAGTACACAGTATTCAAAGTCTGAATTGTTTTTATTTATTTGCTCTGAATATTTACATGAATACATTTGTGTTTACATTTATCTAAAGTGAATTGCTGTGCATACTCAGTTGTCTCAGTATATGTGTTCACTGGGAATCGAACCCACAACCTTTGCTCTGCTATCACAACAGTCTACCAACTGAGCTACAGGAAACGCTTTCAACAGCAGCCCGCCCACAAATCATCCGGCCTATAGGGAATCATCCTGAGGCTTCCTGTGACCAATCCATCTCTTCTCATCAGCATGAGAGTAAATGTGCCGGGCAAACCCTCCAGCTCAACCCTCAAACTCCATTTCCAGTGCTGATCCACCCACGCCAAACTTACATTTATGTTTTATAGGAGAAATGTGATAAGCCCCGTGAGGTTACACTACATCATCAGCACCTTGTTTAAAAATAAACTCCTGCACACAGACGACTGTGAGCACATCTGCAGTGCAAACACAACCTGCGTTCTTTCCCGTCCATCACATCTGATGTATATCATGAGTTTTGCAGTAAATGAGGCAGTCGGCCGCATGCTGTTTCTCTGTATAGTATCTTACTCTGGCCCCTGCCGTCGCTGGACTATAAGTATTAAAATGTGACTCTTCTCTGTTGGAAGGAATCTGTCTGTGTGGGCATGTTTATCACTGTCTCACTGATTCAAAGCCAGCTTGCCCAGCTGACGTTCTGTGGACGCTTCTTTGTAATTTTGTACAGTGACCATCTTTACGTGCTTTTGAATTTGAGGTTCACAGCTGATCTCCTCTATTCAGACTCCACAAAGAATGTTTTTTCCACCACACTTTGCTACAAACAGTGATAATGACTTCATTTTAGGGGCCGACTCGCAACAGAAGATAAAGGAGCAAATGACTTTTAAGCACACTCGAATAGCAGCGCTGGGGATGAATTTTTAGGGGGGGTTTTTGGTATGAGACGAGAGGACCTCTAGAGGGATTCTGCTGTATTTCTGATTCTAGCCTCTCGTCCCCTGATGGTTTAATATGCACCAGGACTCAATCTCACACTCTGAGTGCTGTTGATAAGACTCAGTGTGTGCATCGGCCTCCAGAGAGGAGTTTGTGCAGGACTCACACATGACAGGAAATCCAATTTCTCTGTAGACAATGAGGTCCGTTTGTACAGTCAGTCCGGATGAAAAGAGCGGGAGCCACAGTTACTGTTTCCCACAGATTCCCACATTGTTCTCCATAGACTGGAAAACACTTTTAATGGAAGTTCAGAAACTTGTTAAGGGCTAATGTAATTAAATGACAAAACACGGTTTGCATTCATGTTTAGTTGTAGAGTTTGCTTTTTTGTTTCTGCGCTAAAAACTTGCCTGTCACTTATTTATTCAGGGAAAACACACTTGCACACTGTCGAGCAATAATGCGGTTCACACCCGCTGAAAGTGACCTGATAAAAGTTCACAGACTGAAACAATTCCCCACTGGAAAAGGGTCTTTTTGTGCTTTTTCAACAGCAAAGTTCCATCATTCTTTATAAACAACAGAGAAAGTGCAACAGAAAAGTTTTAAAATAGGTTACATCACGAGGAATCAAATTTTCTAAATCTTTTGAGATAAAAGCGTTCATTGTACTAAGGAAACACACTAACTTTCAAAACTTCCTTCCCAAAAGGAAAAGAGCGTTTATTGAAACCAAGCTGCAAAATTATGCCAACAGTGCCAGGGGCAGAAGAACCGTCTAAAAAACAACAACACCAAAAAATATTAACAAAAAATTCAGGGCCAGAGACACGATAATGAAAAACAAAATTAACAGAAAAAATATTCTGGTATCTAAAATACACAACTTATGATATGTGCTAGTTTAAAAGCCTGCTGATTTCTCTTATTCTTTATAAAGTATAAAGCTGTTCTGATGATCAAGTTAAGTTCTCGAATCACATCTGAATATCTTTTTCTGCAGACAGCTGCACACAGAAGTGTTAGACAAAAACATGATGGCAATCTGTAATTCAAAATAGAAACATCTTCATGCACACAATGTCATGTGTTCTCACATTCTGTGACGCTCTTTTAACACGTTTGATGCTTAATGCAAATTTTCACACGTCTTCCTTTGAACAGAAAGCAAGAAACAACGTGTGTGCAACAATGCAAATTCAATGTGAACAGAGTCCAAAAATGAAAACATAAAATGATCAGCCACCACATAAACGCCTGTTTGAAATATTCCCAACCCTACAGCTTCTGTAACTGCAGCTGTCCAGCCTCATTCCTCTCGGAGCTGATGGATTAATGATAGCTAAACATGCGGTTTGAGAATCAGGGCCGTATAATTGCGTGGCAACACAATCTGCTTTTAGGGATGACGTTAATGGGCAAAGAGCCTCAGCCAACCTTTCATTTGCCTGTCAGAGTGTAAAAAGGTTCCCTACAGAGCGAGTGCATCTCTGAAAACCAGACTCTACAGTGTCACATGGACAGCAGCCGTAGTTTCACTATTTTAACAGCCCTGTGACTCACAAATGATTCATATCCATCTCTGTAGCATGTTTTACCCGAGGCCACAGTGAGTGCGGGTGTTATCTCCCACATGGCGTAACGTAAGCGCCAGCACGCGTGTCCTAATCTCCAGCGCTCTCAAACGTCTGAATTCTCGAGTCGCTCCCGCAAGACTCACGAAAAGTAACGGTCTAATTTTATTGCCATTGATTTGAACATTATGCTGCGGATCTTTGGGAGATTATTGCATTAAGAGCAGCATGTAATTCAATTAAAAATGCAGGGCTGAGGAATGCAGAATGTCATAATCCTGTTTGATATGCGATCGGTCGCAGGAGCTGCTGCACAAGACTCTGGCAGCGTGCCCGTGAACTCTGCTGACTGCCCCGACAAATGCACTTTTATTTTCCTGAGGGAGCCGCATTTCACGACATGATTTATGCGAGCACGTTCTCTGGAGAGGCATGTGCGGTTGCGCCGTCGTCACTCAGCTTAAATCTGCATCTATTGTTTTCAGGAACAATGGGGATATTTTTAAATCCAACTTTAACCAAGCACAAAAAAAGTGTTTAATTTCTGGCAGCACTGAGAGGATGAGACGCGCTCAGAGAAAGAACAGCCGATGATCAGCCGGGGCGTGCGGTGTCAGCGCTGCTGCAGAGCTAAACACTGGTGCGGGAGACAATTTCAAGAGCTTCCATTTAACACCAGTGCAGGTTGTTCCATGTATTGACCTGCATTACTGTAGTTTACACACAGAACGACCAGGAGACAAATTACCTGTTACTGAGACACTGTATTCTTCACAGAGGAAGAGAAACATGAGTTAACCTAGTCAAAGCGGTTTGGATCTTTTTCAGGCTGGTTTGTTCAAACTCTCAGCACATCCTTCAGTCACTGCAGATAATAAACTTGGTTGCCAGTCTTTCAGTCAACATCCAGACTAGATATCAGAGCTTTAGGCCTGACTCTAAACTTGTTTGTAAATTGGTTTGAATTGCATTGGTCGTTTACTTTTATTGCTGCTTTTGCAGTCTCTCTAGAATACATGCCTGTATGTTATCAAACACAAATAAAAATGTTATGAAACAAACTCTTAATTCTGATTGGAAGAGCTGCATTTGATGACATGTTGTGACCACCCACCAATTAAACTCTACATGAATTACATTAGTTGCCAGAAGAGATTTTTCACATTGATGATTATAACAACTTTCACATTTTAATCACTGTAAAGCCACTGTGGCCTCTTGTGGCTTATTGTTTTAATTTATACCAAAATATCAGAATTTGAAATCAAGCAAAATTAAGCAAAAATAGCTTTTGGCTAAAAAACCAACCATTAGCCATAAAGCAGAAAAACACGCTGGGGATGTTCTTTTAAATAAATGAATGGATTTATATTGATTAGGTGGATTAGAAATATATTAATACAATACAGGGACCTCGTTCAGCTTCCAGTGCTCGAAAGCAGATACTGCAGCAAAGCTATGAGCAATTTTTTTGTAGTGAAAAGTTTTTTTCTATTTTCCAAAGCCTATCCACAACTGTGATAATTACCCATGATTCTTTCCTCCAGCTCATTTGCATAATCAGCACCAGGCATTCACTGTGCTGGCACAAAGGAATATAAAGAGACAAAAGACTAACGAGAGAGATTTCAGATGCCGACACAATGTGCTGCCACAGTTGTTCTTACAGACCCTTCATCATAAAGATTTCCATGAGTTCACAACAGCAGTCATGAAAACTTTGGGTCGTTCTACACATGCTGTTTTTGCTTCTCGTTTTAGTTCATTTGAAAGGTTGTTATAATAATTGACAGTTTGAGTGTCATTTTTCCAGCACATTCAGTGCTGAAGGGTAATAAACATGTCTGAAGGTCGTTGCCAGGTCTGCTTCAGAAACGGCCTTTAGAACTGATTTTTCCCCATCAAAACAGAACAGTTACCGTTTCCAGCAGATGAAAGGGAATGAAGAGAGCATTGATCTCCCAGCTTTCAACATCTGTCCTGAGTGTCATACACAACACATGGCCACACTTTCATATGACCATTGAACAAACTGCCGTAAGTGCTAAAGCTGTAGAGATAAAAATAATAACAGCTGTCATTGTTATAAAAGAACTCTCTGCATTGAAAGCCACAATCATTCAGAGAGCCAACACAGCTTCATAAACACAATCTAACATTTACTGCATCTAGTCAAACTCTTAAGAGAAATATTACAATCAACCCATGATAAATCTCTCTATTTCAAAAGAACATGTCAAGATTTCAGCCCAAAACTGAAGATGAAGCAAACGTCAGCTTTCTTCTTTTGCATTGTGACTTTTTCACGACAAGCACATGCACCCCCCGACTCTAATTCTCATTTTCATAATCACCCCGATGTTACACTTTCTTGTGTCATTTCCATTATAATGGTGATTGTCATTAGATTCTCATTACTGTCATACAGCAATCGTTTTTATAAATAAAATAAAAGGGGTACAAATATTACCATGATGTATAGTTATATGCCATAATTTTTGCATATTATAGTATTAAGACATTTTCTTTTACTTATTTTTGTACAGAAACAAGAACAGGGGAGCAGATGTGTCACAATGCAAAATATTGTGACGGTTCCAAGAACATAATTAATTTACTGTAGGCAAATTATAATTTTTTTAAATTAATTTGACTGAAAATTCTTCTCAGGTTTTGTAAGATTCACCAAATCATATTCAATTAAATAACGTTTCAGTAAAAAATGATCCGGTAGTGGCCAATATTCTGAGGTTTAATTTTAATATCCGTCAGCTTCCAACCATCTCACACACATACAAAAAAGTTTCACACTGAAGCCTGCCATGAATCTAATGTTGAGCTCTCAGAATCTGTGTATGTAATGGGATCAGAGAGTGAGCCAGATCAAAGTCAAGCTCTAATATGCCGGATAACTCCTCACACTCTTCCAGTTCACTAAACCAAGACGCCACCTTCTCCACAGAACAGCCTGTCATCACTCCAGATCTCTCATTCGCTTTCTCCCACATTTAAGTCATGTTTACTGTCATGGATGCTCCCTGATGAGGGCCGCCCACTTTCCTGTAACCTGGTCTCATGATGGGCTGAAAGAAGAGAGAATAGCCTCTACACTTTTACTGAGAACTTAGTAAAGACAACCAGAGGGGAAGTAAGGAAACAACAGAAATCCTCAGAGAGGTGCTTGAACATCCTTTGGCTAAAAACCGAAGTCTTGCGTTTCTCTTTCGCACAGAACAAGAAAGAAATCTATCCTTTTATCCAGTCAACTTTTGTAGCACTCAAAGCAAAGCTGCGTTACACCGGTGCTGGAGAGAATACTAATATTATCTGCTTTAAGCAAAAGAAACCTAGATGTATATGATGGGTGCCCCACAGGACGTTTGCGCTTTAAACAAGGACGTTTTAAAAGTGTTGAACGTCCGATTGGAGGTACATAAACTGCTAGTCTGTCTGCTGATACAAGTTTCACTGCAAGTTTCTTTATTGCATTATAATCACCAGCCAATAAACCGTCTTGTTCTAAACCTAACGTACAAATAATGCTGTGAAAGAAATTAAAGAGTTGAGAGGTGAACACACACCTGACTGCTTTCTAAGAGAAAGAAAGAAAGGAAGAGAGAAAGAGACAGAGAGGAGAGAGAAAGAAAGAAATAAAGGAAGAGAGAAAGAGAGAGACAGAGAGAAAGAAAGCACATTGGAGGTATATTGGCTATATTTTAAGAAAGCATGAGAACAGAGGCCTAATAAGGTGAGAGAGCAGTGTGTGTGTGTGTGTCTCCACATCAGTCTTAACTAAACAAACCCCCACCTGGACAGCCTGTTAGCTGCACTGCAGGCAGGAACAGCCCCTACTGCAAATGCTGCTTCAGTCTGAGATCCGTATTTCCAGGCAGCTTGTGTGTCTCCACAGGCAGGCCACCGTCATTACCAGAGTTTCTGCTTTTCTGAACCTTCAGCAAACTGACAAACAATGTGCTGATGCAGTAATATACATACTGTCAGCATATCTGAGATTATTCCTGCTTAACATGCACTCATGCAGACTGTACATAATAAAGTAATAAAAGATAAAATACCATAAAAGATTGTGCATTATTTTGATTTTACCACAGGTGTTTTCAGCTACTCACAAACACACGATTGCATCTGATGACTGAACATTTTTTCACTATTATGTCATCATGGTGATTTTAAATACATACTCAATGAAAGTTTCTCAAATTAAAGATTTTCCAAAAAAAGGATGTTCTTCTGAGAACTTACAGGTTTGAAATGTTTGTCATAGACTGGTAAAGTATCTACTCCAGACTTCTTGTGAAAGTAGAAACTCTAGTCAATAAATCGTACTGTTCTCTAAGTCACTGTCTGTCAAAAAACAGATGCTACAAAAGGCCACAGTGAAACAACCTTACAACTTGAGAATATTCTTCTAAATGTTTCACAAACGAGGGCATGGACTGATGATAAACCCAACACTTGCTGACATCAACTAAAACCCAGATTTATGATTGTATTTAGTCCATGCACATTTTTCTTGGCATAGCAGTCCCCTAACACCAGATGTGAAAAAATGGATCCATGCCCAGCCCTATTGGGAGTTTTATTATGAGTTATATCCATGTTTTCTCAAGGTGTGTTCAGTCCCAAGGGTGCGACTATAAAGGGTCTGAGCGTGAGCTGTAAAGCAAGACCGCCTGTTTGCGGGAACCACCTTCACACTGAATTCATCCCTGAAAAAAGAGGGTCACCTCTCACAGCATGTATGGATGCAAAAGTGCTAGATGCATGGAAAGTATAACATTATATAAAAATATAAAGACCATATAGATGCATATTTACACATATATAACACAAAACTGTAAAAGAAGCTATAGAACTAAAATTGAATTAATACTGAGTTTATCCCATGTACAAGAGAAACAACATGACATTTATATGGTAAATAAATATATATACTGTCATAAATATGACTATTTCTAATGCTGCCACAGTTGCCGTCTACCCTAAATAGGGGGCGAGTAGAAATGAATATTAACACACATCCATTTTCTTCTGCATCTCCCTGTTTCTCTAACGCTTTATATCTGACAGACGCCGCTGATTAGCCAATCAGGTGCGAGCGTGTCTCTCTGCTGGGCTGTGATTGGCTGTTCTCTGGAGACTGGCTGATATTAATGAGCGCTGGGCAGACAGCGGCACGTCAGTGTGACAGCGACCGAGCGGATGCGCCTGTGAACGGACGGGAGGTTTGTCAGTGCGGGCGGACTTTTAAAAGCTCTCCGTCGGCTTTTACCGGGTGGATTTTGCCTCATTTGCGTGATAAAACATAAACGTTACGTCGGCGTTATTTGTATAAATGCGTTAAAAGAGGAAGACGGGCGCGTACTGGCGTTTGCGTGTCGCGCGCTTCCCGCTCTGCGCTATAGATGAGGGGAATAAATGTCGCTTTATTGTCCGGAATGACGAACGTTTCATCGGTAAGTCGAAACGTTTATGCTGTTAATCTGATCTGTTTTACTTGTCAGTAATTGTTGGAGGCGATTTACTGCATGAGCATCCGCGTTGAAGTTGACAGAATATGCGTCAGAGTGATTTTTCCCTGCACAACCATCACGGAGCATCACAAATGATAACAAAAGCAAAACTGCATATCTGTACTTCATTAAAAACATGCCAAGATTTCCTGGTGCTGATGCACATGTGTCGGTCCTCCGACCGCAGCATCAGCAACAGGGAATCTGGGCTCCGGCTTGTGTGTTTTTTGGACACAAGGCACGTCCAGGAAGGATAGCCACAGGCGGTCTTACATCTGGCTGTTCTCAGTCTGCCCTAAACCCCCTGTTGCCGTCCAAGATGTCCTACAGCATCCCTATAGCGCATGCATTTCAAATGCTGTCGCCTCGAGCGTCCACTGTAAGTTTGGTAAAATGACTGTATATCACCTTGAATGGAGGCATTGTGATTCCCATCCATTCGTCTGATCTGCATCCATTGCTTCAGTCTAATTTCAAACGTTCACAGCTCTCATGCAGATGATGACATTTTTACACGAGCCCTTAATTACGCAACCAGCAAGTTTCATTTATTTTCTAAAATGCAGGTCAGAGGTTCTCTAATCAGTTGCTAACCAGCGTATAGGTTTCCCAGGAAGACTGCATGCACTATTACTGCAACAGAAATTTAATTTCTACCAACAAACTATCTAGTTACCACACAAACACAGGACCATCGGGTTAACCCGCCTATAACATAAGCAAATATGTTAAGAGCTTCTCCAATGTTAGCAGACAAACTGCTATAGTTTATGTCCTTGGACTCTCTTTTATGACAAACTCTCCAAACTCAGACCTGAGTGGGCAATTCTTAATTACAGATGCAATCACATGGGCCATTTGACGGCTTCACTAATTAACAGACAATAAGTAAAACCCTTCATATTAATGAGCTCTTAGATGCTGCTTCTGTGAACACATGAGTGTTTAACTGATTTCAATACCTCTTTGTATGACAGAGTGCTGGAAAATAGCCCCTCTCATCGCTGTGTTGTACCAAACAGCTTGTAGTACAAAGCAGTATTGGACATGTGGTTGAAAGGGAAATTTATGCTATT
>JAZGTK010004274.1:0-22602 GCA_036877625.1 Ambastaia sidthimunki | reverse complement strand
AAATGCGAGTGTGAACCACAAGGTCAGTGAAGAGTGTGTGAAATAGTCACGTGCATGGTGAGGAAATCTGCTGTTCTGCCTATTTATTGTGCTGTGTTTACAGTTTTTGTTTTCTCCTGTATTCTTTTTGTACACTGTGTCCCTCTGTTTTCTGTGATGTTGTGTTTCAATAGCTGCCGGTTCCTAAATTTCCAAGTTTAAGTTTCCAAGTTCAGCTGGTTCACGCTCTGTAAATCAGATTGAACATGATTGGTATCTTGCATACTTTATTTTGGTTTTGTTTTCCCCTCTTCTGGGAGGGATGGGACACATTTGGGGTTGGACACCCTTTGGGTTTAAGGTGCGGGGGAGGGCAAATTTATAAGCGTGGTTATACAAATCTTCCATTATTATCATCCCAAGTAATAACAAAGTAACAAACCAGGGATGAAGTCTGTCTTCACTGAGAAGCTTCTATAGCTTCCTTGTCTGCTAAGCACTATTGTTTTTTTGTTTTTTTTTATTATTGCTGCTTTTTGTATAAATTCAGTGTCCTATTTCATACAATGGAAATTGTTCAGTTAGTCCCCATTTTTATTTCTTTGTACAACAGAGTTATTTTTGTATCATCTTGAGTTTCTTTTGCTTGTTTTTTAGTTCTTGTGGTGAAGCGTCTTCTGCGCTTCTTTAACGAAAGACTTCATTCTTTGGTTGCTTGTTAATAAACATCACGCGCGACGAACGATAAACGTCCACCGCTGCTGCATCCCATCATTCCGGTTCGAGACCAAGGGGGAGAAACGCTGGCGGTGCCGAACAAATGTCATCATCTCGGGCTCCTTCTCTAAATGTTATCCAGCAGACTCTGGACTATTTCAAAGCCTGAAAACCACAAGTTTAAGGTTGTGCCTTCCTTTGGGAATGTCCTGCTCAGTCTCTTCTGTGAAGAGGATGCTCCGGATCAAGACCGTGGTAATGCGGTACACACTTGTCCCGAGCTTGGATCTCCGATGCCCAGTCCACTGGCTGAACTGAATCCTCCTCCAAGGTTTTTTTTTTGTCTGATCTGGAGGGAGGCAAAATAAAATAAAAATAATGGAAAATTTAAAAAAGAAAAATTAGTATTGAATAAATGAGAAAAGATATGTGACAATTCAAACATGAATCAGACAATAAAGACCAGGTTACTATATGTGAATCAAAAGTCATCTCTTTTCTTGATTCGTCTGTGTCTGTGTGAATCCTAAATTTAAAAATGCTGTTGAAAGATTAAAGCTGCAATCTGTAACTATTTGATAAGTTAAATATATAAGTTAAGTTAAAAAGAAACAGATCAGTGCACTTGAGTGGTTAGGTCTGATTTTAGGAGTAATGTCCATCTGTAACAGATCCAGCTACTGTATTGCATGTCCAGGTGCTGTAGATGAAGTGTTTATCATTTGTTCTTGCAGCAATCGTTAATTATTTTAACTTGTCTTCCATGATGAGAAAATAGCTTCGCAAGTTCTTTGCAATTTTATGTTTCCAAGATGACAGTAGACAGACAAATGTTACAGACTGGAGCTTTAAGCACAAGTTTCATATGGAATGAAGGATGGTCATCTTTTTAAATGTCTTGAGTGATTGAAAATCTCTGAAGTCTCACGTGAGAGCTGGAGGACATTTTCTTCTGAACAGAAGAAGCATAATCAGATTTTACATACTGCACATTGATTGGTCCGTCAGATTCTGAGATGACATTTGTCTCTGTTGAGGAACACAAATTGATTGTAAAATCTGAAGGTTTTTTTACTGTCTCATACAAGTTTTTAACAGCCCTTTCACTGCGGGCTAAATTTAAATATGAAGCCATTTTTTTTCTAACTTGAGTTAAGAATACTATAGGGTGTTACCATAGCTTTGTTTAAACAGCCTAGTTCTAGAGCTAAAAAGTAAATGTAAATTCTTTATATTGACTTGAAGAGTACATTTTTCAGAAGCATGTTTCATTAATTCAGACTTTAATCTGTGTTCTGAGATTGTATGAACACCAGTCTGGAGGATAAGAGTCATGCGTAGAGTTTTTGTGCTTTGCTGTTCTGTTTGTCTACATTAGCAGATGAGACGTGACACTCGTTCTTAGCATGGAAACATTCATCTGTCTGTGGTATCGGCACCAGCCAGTAAGTGTGATTTCCTGACGCTGAATAAATTTTGGTTGTTTTGTATCTTTTTTTCCAAATTCAGTTGACAAATGAACAAATAAAATTAGTTAGAAATTTGCCTGTGTGAAAACAGTCAATTGCTTGGGTGTTGCTATGCAGTTTTTAGGGTGTTGTGAGTGATAAGGTGGTTACTGTTTCAAGTGAAACTAACTTGCCCTGGAAAGTCATTGTAATATTCTGGTCTGTAGACTTAATCTGGGTCAGTCCAATGTAATTAAGGAATGGTAACTATGGTAACAGTTTCATTAAGCTGCACTTTTTGAGGTGTCATTCACGTTCATAGCACAAACACTAGGATCAGAGTTTAATACTTCAGATTTGTTCACAGGGAATGTTGTGGAGGCTTAGGGCATCTTTTCTGTGAGTGTTCATGCTGCAGAGGAGAGTAAGTGTTGGAAATGGTTATTGACTGTTTGTTTGCGATGGACTCTCTCCAACTCTGAGCTCTCGGCTTGTGCTTTGATCCGAGGAAATAAACATGATGAACCAACCCGAGGGAGAAATCACAATTGCAAAGTGATGTGTTTGTGTATGTGCACATCTAAATGCAAAGAGAACCGTGTCAGGCACTCTGGTATGATCATGCGTAACTTCAACTTGTTTAACAGCAGTTAGGGTTCCTTAGAAACCCAGTAACACATGCTGGTAAACATGGCTGTGTGGGTCTATCTTTTAAACCTATTAAATAAAATTCTTAATAAACAGTGTTACACATTTTTTAGCTGTTTGTGTGCTGGTGTGTAACATTTGGTTTAGCTAAAAGCTCTTAACAAAAGAATAGAGACAAGATACCTTCATTGCTGTTTGTCAAGGTATGTCACTGAAGTGTCAGATAATTACAAATAATTTGGTTCATGTATCTAATGTTGTGGATATACTATTTTTTTAAATAATTCCTTAAGGAATTGATTGGATAAATGAAAGATGGAGAGATAGAAACAGAGACCATAGAGATCATTAAGAGAAATTTCTAGGAGGTTAGTGTTTTCAAGGCAACAATTTCTAATTAAATATTAAGGTGACCCATGAATACAAACAAAAAAAAATGACGTGCACACATAAATGACTGTTGCTACTGCTTTTCTTTTGGCTCTGATTTCTATAAACTAAACTTAAATTGTATCGGTGAAAAATCCTGCAGTGGTTTTGTGATACACGCACATGCCTTTCATCAAGTTGAAGGTAAGAAAAATGATGTGACCTTTTGGACATTTTCCAAATGAGAAAAAGAGAAAGCAAGGCTGAGAATGCAGACATGCATTTACTCACAAAAGACAATGAAATGTCTTTGCTAAGACACCCAAATCACTTTTAAAATACAGCAATAAAGACAATGAAAATATAAAAAGTTGAATTTGTGCTTTTGAATTTTGTCATCATTTTTAAAAGCATCCAAGCATCTTACATTAGGAACAGAGATGCTCCTAATAAAGCATGCAGGCCAGTATATTTCATCTGAGGGGATGAGAGTTGTTTGATTTGGTATTGCTTTTGTCAATATGACTGCCAAAGTGAGTCATCACAACAACAAAGGCTCTGTGAAGATCAGAAGTGAGAAAAGACTTTGAATCTGCCTCAATGCAAAATCCGAAAAAGAAAGAAAAGCTGTGGAATTAATTGTTTTTAGGCTGAGACACAATCCAATTTGTATGAGATCTTCAGGCACTGTGTTCAATGATTGATTAGAAGCTGCAGTACCAGCTGTTCATCAAAGGCCATTCAAAATGCCAGTTTGATTGCTCTCTTTTTAATAGAGAAAATGCTCTCTTTTTAATAGAGCCTTTCTGTTGTGGTCATAACATATTACCTAAATATACCATAATAATGGCTTTTTCCTCTGAAGTGATCATTGGGATGGTTTGTAGTCTTTTAGGTAGGTTTGACATTTATGTTTTGTAAACCACTATAGTGACTATTTTACAATATAGGCGCCCAATCTATCATTTCAACAATGTCTCTGGAAAACAGTTGTATTTGTATTTGTCCAGGACAATTTGAAATTTAAGTTATTGATTGACACTTTGATTTGCAATGAAATTAAGTTAATGAGTCACAGAATAAACTAAAAGCAGGGTGAATTGTCCTAATGTGGGACACTTAAGCTTCAGCTCTCCCCCAAACCAATAAATGCCAGTGAAATTATAAACAAATCAAAGCTGAACTACCATGTAATCAAAGTATATAATAATATTGGGTGTGGATTTACCATGTTGGCTTAACATTGTACTATACTACAAAGTCTGAAATACAAAAAATGTCCCACATTAGGGCAATCCACTACACTTAATCTTTCTAATCATTGTTTCAAAACTCAGTTATTATCATTACCACTGTTAGTTCATATAAATTGCTTTTTTTAAATAGCATGGGAACAGTAAAATGCCATAGTTGTACTGTACAATCATTTTGGGCTCTGTTTCATACAGTCATTTGTAACAACAAAGCATATGAATTATTCTCTTCCTTGCACTTCCTTGGGCTGAACATCTCACCAAAAAAAATAAATAAACAGAACAGCATTTTGGGAAAGAATGAGAAAATGTGACTTTTTTTGTCTGATTGTCTGAGATGTTTGGCACAAGGGTAATTCTGGGGAGGATTTGTATGCACCTGTTCAAAGTGTGATGGGTCAGAGAGATTGAGGGGAGGAGGGTTAGATCAGTGAGTGGCCTCACAAAAGAGTCTCTGTGTTTGCTGCACCTGCCTCACCCTCATCTACCCGGAGAGAGAGAACGAGAGGAACAGAACAGGGGATGCAAGCGAGCTGGAGTAGATGCCCTCAAACTATTAAAAGTAGATGCATCCAACAACAAAGAGGTTGTTTTGATGGTGAAATGATGTGAGCTTTTTACAGGGTGGTGTGTCAAAATCAATGTTTAGCGTGCTACTGAAGAAAAGACTGAGGATAATTACAGTAATTGGCTGGTCTGATAGATTGTAAGATTCATTCTGCCTCTTTGTGTAGACAAGAAACCCTGTTCTAAAGTGCTGTAGATACCAGCAAGTTTTTTCTACACAATGAAGCATAAAAAGTGTTTAGTCTGTCTGTCTGTGTATCTGTCTATTAACCACATAGCAACCAGCCACAACAACTTAGTAACTGCCTAGCAATAACTCAGAACACCTTAGCAAAGACCTGCAAATATCTACATTAAAGATCTACCATACAAAGATTTATTTTCACTTTAAATTTTTATATTCAAAGGTCTATATAACCTTCAACATGATCTTCAATTTGTTTTAAACTTTCAGGAGAAGCATTCTCAAGGCAACATTCAAAGTGTCTTGACGAACTTTTCCTAGTCCTTTGTTTCATAGCTGAAGTCAGTTAAGCTGTTAATCTTGTCAAATTGTGTTTGAACTGCAAAGATCAAACTCAAAAGATCAATATTTCAATTCCATTGGGGCTGTGAATGAATGATTCGAGAGATTCTTTCAGATGGACTGTTGATGGAGAGAGTGTACTGCAGTATGGTTGTATGTAGAGCAGTATGGCTGTATATTGGAATGGATTTATTTAGCTCCCGCAGTCTTACTCATGCGGTCTAATTTTAGAGTTTTGTCACAAAGGCTTTTGTTTTCTTCTCCTGCACACACACTAAAGAACCAAGGCTATGTGTGTGAGAGAGAGTGTGTCCAGTTTAATTGCTTTAAACACACACCCACACCCAAAGAGATTCACTTATCAGACAGAAAACACTGTTTTAAAACGTGTACGTGTGTGTGTTTGGGATACCATGCTATACTGCTCTCACTGTTGCTGCAAGATGCATACTACAGTATGTACAGAATGCAAATGTTCTATATGCATACGCATTCTATACACTCCACTGTTCGAAAGGGAAAGTCAATTTGACTGCAATGTTTGTGGGATATAGCATTTTCTGCTGTGTACATTATATACTGCATATTTTGGCAATTTTGACAGGTGATGTGGATATTCTACAATAATAATTCTGCAAATAATATGCATACTATGTACTGCAGAAATAGCTGAAGCGGTATGGTAGCATTCTATTTTAAACACAGCTAAAAAAATCGTTATACCAACAGCCCTAGTACAGGCCCCAAAACTGATGTCAGATCAGTATTAGGTAAAACTCCCCACCCATGAACACAGCAGGTGATGCTAAGATAACACAAGCCCCCTGTCATGCTAACCCTCTAATCTCTGGACACATGAGGTGTATTTGTACATGGATTATCCACACTCCAGTCTAGTACAGTTATCAGATTTAAATGTGGTTGTTCACACTGGGTGGCCGGTCATTGAGAGTGGGAACCAGTTTGTTGTGGTTCCATCTGTGAAGGTCCTTTTGTTACTACTTTAAAATAATAGTAAATTACCATGCAGTAAACTAGTAAGCAGTGTAAACTACAGTAAACTACAAGCAGTGTAAAAATCTACCAGAATCTCTGTAATATGTTACATCTTTTTTTTAATGATAAGGGTGGCTAACACCAAGTTACCAGTTATATGGTTAACTGCATACACTTTGATATGGTGGGAATACTATGGTAATCAGAGTAAAATTGTGTACGGGGTAAACCATAAGGTAATCATTTAAGCCTGTGTCTGCTGATGCGCTTGGTTAGTGTTACACAAGGGGCAAGGTTATAGTGCCCCCTGTAGTCAATGCTTAATTCAGGTTAACGTTATGGACAGACTCAGTTACATTAGTTTTACATTTATACATTTGATCAATATGTGTGTTTCCTGGGAGTCAAACCCACAACCTTTTGCACTGCCAATGCAATTCTTTACCAGTTGAGCTACACAGGAACAGATAGTCATTATCACTAGTAATCATTAGTAATCCCTAGTAATCATTAAATGAGCAGTTTTCAGAAACAGAAAATTAATGACCAGATGGAGAATGTGCTTATTTACACACACACACACACACGCATATATATATGTATATATATATATAATTAACATTTTTTCTTTGTTAATTATATATATATACAACATAATGTGTCAACTAAATTCAGTGTTCACCTTCAACACAGATCTTTATCATTGTGTTTACAATAATCCTTGTCTGCCTTCTGCTTACTGATCCAAACTCGTTTGCCACTGAATTGCTATGTGTGCTACAAGAAGGTATTAAGAACATTCAAGAACATGCATTCTTATTTTCAACATTGTTTCATAATGCTTTTGTTTTGTTGAATTTTATTTAGATTATATGCTTATATTGCTTATTGAACAGAAAGAGAACTGTAATTACATTTTTAAAATAATACATTTCAGTAGCCTGTTTCTCTTTAGATTTGATTATGCAGTAATACAGATTTGCCCCAGCAGTATTTGTTGCCTTCATAGAAAAAAATGTAAGGAAAGTATTGTACTAATAACAAATTATAAAGGAAAATTCTTCTGAGAGGACTAACGTGGAATGTGATGTGTGCATTGATTCCACACATTGAGGCTGAACCAATCGCACTACAATGCTGAAATACTTAAGTTAAACTGTGTTCTGTTAAACCACCTCTTGCCTAAATAGACATTTGCCTCTTTCAATCTGGACATTTTCTTCACCCTCAAGGGTGTAAAAATCATCTTTCAGCCCATTGAAGTGAAATATAACACATGCACAAAATACTGTTAAAATGAGCGCCGTCCGAACAAATGATCACTTAACAAGCGCGCTGTGGCGTTACAAGGACGTTTTTAAATGTTATGTAAGCTGGATTTATAAGATATTAAAGCATATATTTCACAGCACTGATGTTTTGTATATAAAAGCAGGTAGAGAGAAAGACTGAATCTTGAGAAACACTGTAATCTTAAAACGTGTTTCTCATTGTACAGCACTGTACAGCATGCGTTTGATGTGTAAATGTGTCAGCATTTATGCTAATGACATGCTTTTCTGGAACAACGTGGGAAATGTGACAAATTTATGTGCTACCTTTAAACTGACACCAGCTCAGCCTGTTTTAGAAGCATGACTGGTCTGATCTACTAGGAAGCTACCAAAGAAAAAAATCACTGAGTGACAATGGTGATAGTTGGTCTTGTGTTTCTGAAAGGAAACAGGTTTGGGGAGGAGGGCAAAAAGGGATAAAAGCAGCTATAAAATGCAATTTTAACCTAATTTATTTACCCTCATCTATACTATATGTGTCTTTTCACTGTGAGTTGTACTGTAAGTGTGTGTATGTGTATAATTGATTTTATATAACTGTTTTATACTGCATCTCTACTCTGTAATAAATAAATTATTAAATCTTTCAAACTGCTAATAACGTTATTGGTCCACTCAAGGCTAAAGTAAGCAATGTATTCTTCTGAAATGAATAAGAGACATCAACAGTGTGATAATGAAAGACAGATTCCCATGGTGGATTTATTAATGACCTCAAGCGCCACTTAGTGGCCAATGAATGCCAGTTTTAATGTCATATTCTCAAAGGGAAATTTTAATGGGAACAAAATCTAGCCCAGCACTTCTGTTTAAATCAGTTTGACTGACTCATCCCTGATATGCAGTATAAAACTGATTCAGGGTAAATGCTGATTCATGCAGAGATCACATTTCATTAGTGAGCATTTCACACCCTACACAGGCCCGGAGCAGGTAAAACACAAGCACACCAAACAGTCCCAAATATATCATGGCAGGTGTGATGCACTGCAGACATATTTTGTATTAGTTCTGCATTTCATGTCAGTTCAGAGGGCTGGTGGAGACTCAGCTAGTTTGAGCCGTCACGAAACATGCTGGGATCAAACAATTAACCTTCCGTATATTGAAAGCAACAAGAGAATGCTAACACAAAACCTAGAAAATCAAATAGCAGTAGTTGCTATAGTAACTTGTGCCGAAGTCTAAAGGCATTTGTGCAACCATATTCAATATGTTTCAGTTGCCAAGTAACATTTGTCATTTCATCAAAGTTTTAAATGGACTGTAATTACTGTATATGCTTACCCAAAAAACAAACAGTAGATGGTAAGACAGTAAATGTAAATCTCTGTGACATGTTTTTTTGCTTTAATTAATTAAGTGACAGTAACTTGAATTGAACTGGAAAGTTAGGAGGTCCTTTCTTCTAATCTACATTAGACGTCCTTCTTTAATACAAACCCTGATATCAGCATATTTTCTCTGTTACATCTTTTATAACAGGGAATAGGGTTGCATCCATTTTATTAATTTTTTTTTATAGTAAAACCTTAATTTTATGATTGTGCTGCACTAAAAGTAAACTATGACAGCTAGCTTCTAAATGTGTTCTGTTTCATGTTGTTATATATTAACAAGTCTCAATTTTATAGAAACCATGATTACATTCATCCAAACATGGTAATGATGCAGTAGGTATATGTGGGAGTAAGTGTGAATGAGTTAAGTGCAAGCACAAAAATAGACTGAGAAAATATTGGTCTAATGGTCTTAAAAATGGTCTGAAATTATTCAAGCCACATTTAATTAGTTAATGCTGTTTCCCTTGATAACATTCATTTAGATATTAAAGCATCCTAAACTTATGGGCACTTATGTCACTCTTTGAGGCTCCACAGGTTCAAATGAATAATTTTATTTGTGGTTACTGTGGTGTTTGTACAAACAGCATAGTTAAACTCCTGATAAGGTATGCTACAAAAAGATAAACCTTTACATAAATACATTTTCTTTACTTTCCTTGAGATTTTATTGTGTCTTGGAAAAATTACAACTAATGACAACTAATTGTTTGTTCAATCTTGTCACTGCACCTTAACAACAGGCTTATGATGGTTGTGGTGTAACCATGGTAACGAGATGTATTAGCCATCACACTCACAGAGTGAAGTATATGACAGGTGTAGACAAAAGTGGTATTGATAAGTGTATATTTAGAATTAATTGGAAATACATCACACCTAAACATTTTCACAATTTTACTCAGTTTGGTTGCAGTCTTGGGCCAACAGCGCCTTTAAACAGTATGCTTATATAAGACATATCTCACACACACCAGACTCTTTTTAAGGAGTAAAACTCTTGCAGTTCTTGAACTCTTTGGCCTGCAGACAAAATTTTGTTCTTATTTGAAAATAGATATTTGTTTGATACTTGGAGTTGTTGTACAAGTTCAAATGAATCAAATAGGCTACTCAAATATCCTAATTAATATGACGTCATAAAACCTACATACTGATTCAAATTATATAAAACTATATATAGTTATATTAAAATGTGCAGCTTATGTAGGAGCTGGAGAAGTTTTTATTGAATAATTTTTTTAAAATTACATAGACTTCAGTAGGCAGTTATATTATGCTGTATTATTATGCATTGGTAGGTGTGAGTCAGTAAGAAGGGTGTTTTAGGTTGTGAGCATGTATAATTCATCTCTAATTGCGTCCCACAGCGGGCAGATATAATTATGTTGCATGTTATGCCAGTTAGACTGACAAACAAAAGAAAATCAAGAGACAAAAAAACAAGAAAATCAAGAGACAAAAAAAAAAATCAGAATTCTGTCTTGTTGTCACTTTTTTCTTCTTCCATTTTGAAATATTCCTGTTTTTCCTTACCTGCACCTGTGTATTTTGGACTTGGACTCTTAATTCGGAATAACATATTGGCATGCTACACAAAAAGTATTGTGTATTATTTTCTGAAGACAGCCATGAATATTCAAGCGTCTCTTACTTTGATACCCTCACACACCTGCTATACCCTCCTATCAGCACCTGTAGGCGCTGTTGTACTTCATTGTACATTCATAAGGCACAGCCTTTACAAGCATTCAAATCACTTTGTGTTTGCATAAATAAGACTATGACCAAACTGTAAACTCTTCTTTAGTACAGAATGGACAAAAGAAGTTTCTGAATTTGCAAAGTTGTGGTAATAGATTTACACAAAAAGGGGGGTTATTAAGAACACATTAAAGTAGAACAGCTGTTTTACACATACTGTACTCACACACATACACACATCACTGTATTCTCTGTCCTCATATCTGACTTGTGTATGAAAGTCTTTTAAAAGGGTGACAGCTGTTGAATGCTGGGATTATTCACATATTTGCTGTTATTATTAGACAGTGTCTACTGACCTCATAAAGACAACTGCAGATTCATTTAAGTGTTAAAGCTAGTGTGATGGAAATAAGTCATTTAAAGTAGACTGCAAAATTTCTAAATTGCTTTTGAAGAAACATGACAAATTATATCATAAAGGACTCAGACTTAAAAGAAAGAAATTAATCAGTAACTGTACTATAGTTAATTCAGTTATTATTAGTTATTATCAGTTATTATTGCTTTGTTGCTATAGATATGTCCTGTGGATTTGCCCGGTCTGCTCAAATTAATGAAAATTATATATCCTTAAATGTTGGAAACACCCAAAAAACACTCATATTTTTTTTTATCTGTTTATCTCTCTTATCAATCTAGCCATTAAAAGAGCCATAGAGACCCGTCTCACCAGCTTCCTGTCACCTGCTGTGATATGCTGATGATTCCAGGGATGACAACAGGCATGACTGTAGATAACTGTCACTAGAGATAGCAGAAACACACACACATATATTGCTGCACAGTCTATTGAGCAGATGTGAAAACCAGCAGAAAAACCAGCAGAGAGATTGATGTGCTTTATCGATCCTCAGTAGAAATTCTGGGATAAGGAAACAGAGAGAATGAACATAGAAAATAGTCTCTATCCACTGAGCTGTAGATTACAGGCCCAGCACACATCCAGTGCACCAGTATAAAAATATGACAAAGGCAATGATCATACTGATCATAAATAATATTAAAATAATAGTAAAATCATTATTATGGTTATCATTAAATCAATATTGACTATATTTGTACTTTCTTAATACACTTAATACACAGCCATTTAAAAAAGCACATAGTTTTAAAACAAACAAACCATATATAATCTTTTCATATGTAATTATATGTAAAAATAAAAGTATACCACACTTAAGTCAATACCACACAGAACACCTTAGCAACTGAATAACAACAACTGGGCAACCACCAGCAAAACCCTCACGTTGTGGAACGAGCAAGCGCTACTCACATGCTCTTAGGAAATCACAAAATGCAGTTTTGTTATAAAATGATATGCATACTGTAAACTCATCTCCTCTATTTTGTTGATGTCATACAGTGAGAGTTGATTTACAGTAGATCTGTCTGCCTCTGACAGTAGCAGGAACAAATTTCGGAGAACTGTTGCCTGCGAGGTTTTGGAAAGTTTGCAGCCATGTGTCCTGCCACACCCAAGAATGTCTGAGTCCACACAGCACTTGTGCGATGAGTCATTTTTCATCAGTTTATCCGTTTGCATGACGTTATGATTGCAATGCCAGACGTGGTTATACAATAATGTCTTCTGAAGCTTTTACTGACAGAAATGTTATAAGTTCATACAAGCTGTATTATCAAACCTAGACATGCTGTACAAGCACCTTAACAGCTATACAAGCTCCACACCTTTAAATCCTTGAGAATGGAGTTATATATTATTATAAGTTATTTATTACATTCCCTATATTATATAAATATTATATAGGGTATACTGTAGGCCTATCATTATAGGGTATTATAGACCATTATAGACTAGCCTATTATGCATCCTGTCAATAGACCTCTTAAACCTAGACAGCATGTCACAGATTTTGTTTACAGAGTCTTGTATAGAACCTTCCTTCAATCTTTTAATTATTTATTAGTTTTAGCTTGCCTTACCTTTATATTTTATCATACACTGGTAAATCAACAAACTTACATTTATGGTTATGCAGTGCTTGTTCAAAGCTTGTCCGATTGAATCATAGCTGATGGAAGATGTTTAAATTTAACTATCCAGCATCCACTTGCCAGATTTCAGCCCTACAGAAGCATCTCTGATGTCCCTTGACATCTCACATCCATCAGAACCCAATGTATCCCTGAATCATCCAGAATCAATGCTGTATCTGCAAAGTATCTGGTGTGTTTGTGTGTGTGTGTGTGTGTGCATGTGTGTGTTTGGGGTTACAGGAAAGCCAAAATTATATGCAGCTTTTTCCAGTGTCAAAACTAACCTTTAAAAATGCATAAGACAGGGAACAGCAGGGAAGAAGCCTAAGTTAAGAGGCTATCACAAGCCCAACACCCAGAACACAAGGCAACAACTTCTGAATGATGCAAAAAATGTTCTAATTAATTATGTAAAATGTCAAGGGGTGTCTGTCAGGGGTTGGGTTTGTGCATAGTATTAGTCAGTATTTTACAACAAATGTCTATGAGATGTTCTTACAAATACATGTGTACATTTGTCTGATTATGTGTGTTTTGTAAATTGAAATTAATATTATAATTATATAATTATCCAGAACAATGGATGTGAATAAGAAGTCCTCATGGACTCTCTACTGTACTTTCTGCTCCTAAATTACATGAATATGTTTTTGAATGACTGAATATTGACATTGTTTAATCATTCTTTTTATTTTACATAATAAATATTTAAAAGTTTTGCTTAATAATATTTAACTATTTTATTAAATACTATGTAACAAATGCATATTCAATATCAAGTCTCTGAACTGTAAGTCTAAGTGTGTGTGTGTGTAAGTCTAAAACTCCTGTCAAGCCCCACGTCCACCCCCAACAGGTCACNNNACACACACACACACACACACACACACACACACACACACACACACACACAGTCATTCGCCTCCTCACTGTTGAAGATGGCGGACCCGGCCGAGTGCACCATCAAAGTCATGTGCCGTTTTCGGCCTTTAAACAGCTCGGAGGTGATAAGAGGAGACCAGTACATCCCAAAATTTCAAGGAGATGATAACGTGGTAATCGCGGTGAGTTTATAAAGTTAATAAATCATAAATCACGGCGTTACTGGCTGTGAAAGTCCGACGTGCATCTGTATTAGCATCTGCTAACCACCTGCAGACATTTCCTGACATAAACATTATATTTTATTTGGAAATTGGAGACTAGTTGCTGTTTTTATGTTTCTATGTCTGTCATTTTACATCTGAGATTGTAAATTTGTTACACTAGTCGGTCTTTATCATCGTTAGCTCGGTGGCTAACATGCCTCGGTCGTAATGCAGCGCGTTTATGGGTGTTTACTCTCACAATGTGGGATTGTCAGCATAAAAAAAATAATGTTGGTGTTTTAGACTTGCATATTGTTTTAAATGTGCACATTTCAAATAAACAGGCTGACAAGAATTAAGTGACAGCTCGCCGATGTGTTAACGTTAATCTGCCTGTTGTCATATATAAAACATACAGCAAAGAACATTTAAATATATTACATTTCATACCGAAATAATGTTAATCGGATATTAAAAAGGCCCACAAATATGTTTTGCGAAATATATTTATAATAATCTCTTATGTCAGTCTGTTATGATTTGGCCTATATGACTAAATTAACAAAGGCATTTAATGATTTTACATCATTTGTATATTACTTGTATACTTTTATTATTTGTGCGTCTGTTAGGTGGTGATAAATATGGTATAAATGGTATGTGGTATATAAGTATGGTATAAATATATGTGGATATGAATTATTGATTTGTTTGTTTAGGGCCTATAGACAGCCTTGTCACATAATCTAAAGATAAACATTTTATTATTCTTAAAGAATGTTCCTCTTTGAAAGCATTCATAATAAATTCAATTGAACTGTGATGTGAAGTCAGTATAAACAGCTCTCTTCTATTGCCACATTTTGAATAAAAATCCACACAGACAGATGTTATGATTTTGCATATTTACCCTTCTAATCAAGGGATAATTTGACAGTTTAAATGTGGTTGTTCTGTCTGACAGTAAATGGTGCATCATGTTTGTTAGCAGGCCATGCCTTATAAAACAGTGTTTTATATGTTGCTAATGTGCCTGGGAATACGATATTATTTATGTAGTTCTTGTATTGTAAGCATGCAAGTCCTGAAGTTTTCTCCTGCAGCCTATATAATACAGCTGAATGAATGGGGTTGAGTGTTAGTGTCAGTTTCATATGTGCCTAGTGGCTTTTTTATATTTTTGTTTAGATGAGTTTTGTGGCATTTTTGTGTTTCAGTTGTTTTATTTTTAATTCCAAATGCTTGTTTGTATGTTTAATTTATCACATTTTGGCCCTTGTTTTCAGTCGTGACACTGCTGTCTGGCCCTTTTGTTTGCCAGTGGGCTGACGTTTCTGTAAGAGTGTGTGTGTGTTTGTGTGTATTTGAGAGTCGGCCAAATAAGTTTTTTCCTCCAGCTGTTTTGAATAGTCAGCAGTGGGAACCAGAGCAATTTTTTACAGTTCACTCGACCAGTTCTGCCCAGTGTAATGTACTGTGTGTGTTATTATAATGGCAGGTTTTAGCAGGTAGATATGATCATAAACTGGCTGTGATGAAGGAACCCAGACCTGTATGTCCACCTGCTACTGTGGCATTGGAAATGCTTTTGTTTTTTGCTGTTTTATTGCATTGATATGTGTCTTATTTCACTGGGAATTCTCGAAAAGAACCAGCTGTAGTCATAACAGCACATGATTATTCCATGTCGTTGTCTCTTTTTTTGTGTGCAAGCACACAGCACATTCTCTTATGCAAAGTTCGAAGCTAACATGTGACAAACATTCCCATCTTTAACCATTGGGAGCACAATTATAATCCATCATTGGGAATACAGAGAGCAGTAAACAGAGGTGTTCTATTTGTGGCAGTGAAGCTGGCCTCAGGACATGCAGGCACACAAAAACACTCTTCACATAGTCTTGTGATTGTCTAGAGGCTGTAAAATAAGAGATCGCTTTGACATTCCCTGAGATCCCTGATGTTGTACAGTCCTAGTACTTTAAATGTTCTTTGCTGACCGTGTGTTGGGTTGCTGAATGTTAAAACTTGCAATAGGCTAATATGTAACAGTCAGACTGATAATTTAGCGATTTTTAAGGTTATTGGCATCACTCAACGCTTTGCCTGCTTGACTACTGCTGACACTTCAGTTAATTGGCCGTTAGTGTTTTGGAAGGCCTTGAGTGTATTGTCATGTTATTGCAGAGTAGGGTTGGTCAGACTAATCTTCTTAGCTGTGTTAAATGCACAGCTGTTTCCTTAACTGTTAAGCACCTCCAGTATTGTAGTGGTATGGTGAGGAAATTTGCCATTTGGACATGGTATGTGCAGAATGAATGATATGTGACCAATCCGTACCCTAAATTATGTGTGCTAAACTGCCAACCTCATGAAAATGACCTGGTTGTTTGTAAACTTTGAATTTTGTATATTTACAGTCCCCCTTGTCCCAGTGATAATGTATGGATCATAATTCCAAGGCGATTCAGAGTTCTAAAAAGAGTTCTTCGAGTTAAAAGGTTCTATCTGCAATTGACCTGTTCCAAAATTCCTAATTTCTAAATTAGGTAGAATTTTAATATTTTATGTTTAGAATACATTTGGGGTGTCTGTAACTGGTGCTTTAAAGTAATTTGTTCCACTTATCAGTTTTGGTATTTACAATGCAAAAACTTTAAACCTGAATATCTCAAAACGCAGATAGAACCTTACAATCCTAAGGTAGCGAAATGAACTAATAAGTTTGTTAATATTTCCAAACAGTCAGTAACAGTGACGAGTTTGGAAATGCTGTTTTTTTACTTTTTTATTCACAATCCAGTCAGTTACCAAAGACAAAATGAAGTCCCGCCCTTTGTGTCACCATAGGGAAGAATACACAGACACAACTTGTTTTTCAGGGTGACTTTAAAGGACAGCTACTGTGTTTTGTAAGGGGTCTCAGCTGTAGATTTGACAGGATTTTGATGACATTTGTCTTGTGATGGGTGTCAAATAGTTGTAAGCTGATTAGAAACCATCTTTTTCAAAGAAAGGGAATTTACCTGAATCCAGAAGGATTATGCCGCTGCCTTTTTTCCTGTGATAGGCTTTCTACTGTCACAGCTGTAAACACTGATGCAACGCTCCTACAATCTCACACAGACATGCTCATCCCGCTCATGTGCTTTAATTGTTATAATGCTATCACGACAAACAGACATCTTACATGCACATAAAGCGAATAAGTCTATTGGTTGTCTAATTCGTATGTAATTTATGCCTTTTATTGAGCGAATGTAAGATGTTCAACCTATTTGTAGCCACGTAGGCCTACAGCTGAAAGATGTGGTCACATGTAAAGCATAATGGAGCCTTCTCAATGGCTGTGAATTATTACTAGACTGTAGAAGTCAATAGTAGGGTTTCGAAAGTAAAAATGCCAAGCAGAAATAGTTTTGTTTAGAAATAATGTGTAGACCTTTCAAGCCACAAATGGTCTATTTACAGCTGCGTGTGCATATGTGTATAAAGCCTGGATTTGAGAAAGTATTTTAACATCAGAAAAAATACATCACCTAGTTAAATCGGCAAGTGTTATTTAACTTGGTATAACATTGTGCAGAATTGCCAGTGAAGTACCGTACTACCCGTTATCCCAATGCAACGTGATTCATCTTGGAGCTAGATTGGTAAAGGTCTTATATCCTTACAGACAAAATGAAAGGAAATTACAGTACGTCTGTAACCAAGGTCGCTAAAAACTGAGCATTAGGCTAATTTGTTGTAACCAGCTTAATCCTGTTGGAGGACCTTCTAAAGAACAGCTGATTGCTGAATTTCACACCTGATTTATTGGCCCTGGTGAATTTGCTAAAGGTTGGAATAGTTCACTACAGTACCAACACAGTGTATTGTAGTCTGTAGTGTTGGGGTTCCTGTTTATTCTCAGTCTGTTCCTTCAAGACTGAATTGTTTCTTTGAAGGAAAATCTTTGAGTCTTATGACTGTGGCCAGCTGATTCAGTTATGTTGCTCTGCTGCTTCATGTTGTTAAATAGACGTTCTCTTTAATGTGTAATAACCCATCAATCTTTCTTTGTCTTTCTCTCTCTAGGGAAAGCCGTATATGTTTGACCGTGTGTTTCAGTCTAACACCTCTCAAGAGCAGGTATACAACGCTTGTGCTCAAAAGATTGTTAAAGGTGAGGAGCGAGTTTTCCAGGAGTCAGCACACAGCCATCATATATCAAATACAATAATGGCATCCAAAATATATTTTTAAAAATTACTTTAATACAGTAGTGATTATATCACTGCTAGTGAACTGTTTATGCTGTTTTTTTTTAAAGCCGTATTTAAATAATTTGATTTGTTTTCTTTGTGCCTTACAGATGTGCTTGAAGGCTATAATGGTACGATATTTGCTTATGGACAAACTTCCTCCGGAAAAACACACACCATGGAGGTAAAAATTCACCTGGAAACAAACTAAATTTAATACAGAATCATTTCCTGCAGCAGGTGGTCTGATTTTCAGGAACTAATACAAATTTCATATGGTATTCAGTCCTTTCAGCAGTGCTATAAATTGGACTTTGGCAAAGTATTTAATACATTGTGAATATCAATTCTGATTTCATGGTTTTTATAGGGTATAATATCAATTTATTTTTGCTCACCAGGCCATATATTAATTATCTTAAGATATACTTCACTGTAAAGCACTCATAGCTACAGTAATAGAAATGTGTTGATAGCTGATATATGTGCATGATGTCTAGGGGAACCTGCATGATCCAGATGGCATGGGCATCATTCCACGGATCGTCCAGGATATATTCAACTACATTTATTCCATGGATGAAAACTTGGAATTCCATATTAAGGTAAGAACTACATGATCACAGTGGAGGGCAGGGAAACATTGTAAAAAAATGTAATTCTTGAAGAACTTACAAAATCCAGCTTCAGAATATTTATTTGGCTAGACTTGCACTTGCACTGTGATCTTTATAAAATAAATTAAACATGGGAATTAGAAATGAGAGAAGCAACACATCACACTGGTGTCACACAAGTAATTAACCTGTCAATCTCACAGAACTCTTCTGTATTGGCAGGTCTCCTATTTTGAGATTTACCTGGACAAGATCAGGGATCTGCTGGATGGTGTGTATGACATGAGCTGAATATGATGCTAACAGATTCTGTAGTTTTATGTGATTTTTACATATCAGACAAGGAGGAGTTCAATCTGACTCCCCTGTCTCAGTACCAGCAAGATTTCTGTTCTAATTCTGAAGATGAGATGCATTTGAAATCATTCATAACCACTCTGTCTTCCTCTCAGTGTCTAAGACCAACCTGTCTGTACACGAAGACAAGAATAGAGTTCCGTACGTGAAGGTCAGTCTTTACTGTAGGGAACAGTAACCTGTATATTAGACAGCGCATGATTCAAGATGTTTAAGGCTTCCCTACTCTCTCCCGCTCTCTCTCGCTCTCTCTCTCCCTCACTGTAGGGTTGTACCGAGCGGTTTGTGTGCAGTCCTGAGGAGGTCATGGACACCATAGATGAAGGCAAATCCAACAGACATGTGGCCGTCACAAGTAAGCCTGTGCAAATAAGTTGAACACGTAGCATTCTTTTGTATCTTTGACACCTT
Source organism: Ambastaia sidthimunki (assembly GCA_036877625.1). Classification (NCBI taxonomy): domain Eukaryota; kingdom Metazoa; phylum Chordata; class Actinopteri; order Cypriniformes; family Botiidae; genus Ambastaia; species Ambastaia sidthimunki. The sequence goes on along the minus strand of JAZGTK010004274.1, from coordinate 2,937 downwards.
TTGCACTCCTAAAAGAAGCTCAACCAATAATGAAAGTATATTGCCAGATGACTGTCCTCTGCGTAACTTAAAAGATATAGTTTTTTTTTAAAGAATGTAGAGATGATTATACAAGAGTTTCTTGCAGTGTCTGTAGTCAAAGATGAGTTGAAATGGCCAGTTTCACTCAGTCTGCATTTGTGTCTGTGTTTTCTGTGTGTGTAGACATGAACGAGCACAGTTCCAGAAGTCACAGTATCTTCCTGATAAACGTCAAGCAAGAGAACACACAGACTGAGCAGAAACTGAGCGGGAAACTCTACCTGGTGGATTTAGCAGGAAGTGAAAAGGTAATCTCAGTCTCTTTCTGTTCCTCCACTCTTGTTTTACTTTCTCTTTCACTCTGCTTTTTCCTTTAACACCTGTGCACATATTTATATGCTATCAGCAGGTGCAGTTAGTTGCTTTTTAGGGATGGAGCCTTCTGAGTCAATACCCACCCCCAAAAATTAGACAGTCTATGTCTATAGCATAAAATGCATTTTGGGACACAGTGAGGGACTATCTGAGCAACCAGTCAGAAGCTTAGGAGTGGCAGAATCAAGTCTGGTGGGTAAAAATGGCTTCAGTTAAAACCCTCCTGAATAATGAGGCTGAAATGCATTATGGGACATACAGTGTTGAATCCTTCAAACTCAAATGTGTCACCAGTCCAGTTTTACCTGAGCATTTATAGCACAGCAGATATATTTGTTTGGCTATTAGGGGAAAAGAGCGATTTGCATAATTTTCATGTGAGAGCACAGGGGATAAAGATGAAGTGAGGTGATAATACTGATCTCAATCCAGTGCAAATGCAGATGAGTTTGCTGTTACAGGGTGTTAATGTGATCTGATGTGCCTGATTTATGTGTGTAACTGCAGGTCAGTAAAACTGGAGCTGAGGGTGCCGTGTTAGATGAAGCCAAAAACATTAATAAATCTTTGTCCGCTCTGGGTAACGTCATCTCAGCCCTGGCCGAAGGAACGGTAGGTGTTCTGCAACTAAGTGCAACCATCAGGACGCCTGTCTCTCTATAAATGGTTTAATTGTACATCAATAGAGGGATGATGGATCTCTATCTCTTTTTCTGTTTGTCAGACATATGTTCCTTACAGAGACAGTAAGATGACGAGGATCCTGCAGGACTCTCTAGGTGGAAACTGTAGAACTACTATTGTCATCTGCTGCTCTCCCTCCTCATTTAATGAGGCCGAGACCAAAACCACACTCATGTTTGGACAGAGGTGAGGGATCTAATGACCAATGAGATGTAATGTGGGCGGGACTACACACCACAACATGGTGGCAGTAGAAACCACCGATAAATGATAAAATGTCCTAAGGAACTGCAATAAAATGACTTGATGTAGATGGACCATTTGAAAGTGTTGAGAGCAAACGTGAAAGGACTTGCTATGATTTACTTGTGTATTATATCTTCTGATCGATGTATTTGGACTTGTGTGTTTGTCAATGTTTATGTCCTCAGAGCAAAGACCATTAAGAACACAGTGTCTGTTAATGTGGAACTGACAGCAGAACAGTGGAAGAAGAAATATGAGAAGGAGAAAGAGAAGAACAAGACCCTGAGGAACACCATCACCTGGCTGGAAAATGAGCTCAACCGCTGGAGGAACGGTAAATACACACACTTCAGTCTTACCGTGGTAAATACACACACTTCAGTCTTAGTGTAGTAAATACATACTTCAGAATTACTCTGGTAAATGCACACACACTCTAGTCTTACTGTGGTAAATACACAAACATTATTCTTACTGTGGAAAACACCCACACTTCAGTCTTAATGAATCAAAAATCTTAATGAATTATGAATCTTAATGAATGATCTCAGCACTTGAGGATGGACGCTTTAGTCAGGATATGTATTTATTGAGATGTATGCAGTACTACATGGCAGCCTGTGTGTATGTGTTTTAGGTGAGAGCGTGCCCATTGAGGAGCAGTATGATAAAGAGAAGGCAAATGCAGATGTTCTGGTGCTGGATAATGTGATAAATAATGATAAATTCGCCTCATCTCCCAGCGTGCCCGGCCTCAAACTTACTGACGCTGAGCGTGAGAAATGTGAGGCTGAACTGGCCAAACTCTACAAACAGCTGGATGACAAGGTAAGACAACCCCAAACGTAATACACAGACGTTGATTGAGCTGAAATGATACACAGACTGAAGGAATTAATAAATTAATTTTAATAAATTTATTAGTGTGACCCAGTGTTGAGACGGTTGTTATTGGGGAGTAACATAGCTTGGAATGTTGCAACTGACCAATTAGAATCAAGTATTCCAGAGCACTGTGCAATAAGGATAGATATTGTCCAGTTAATTGCCTAAAATGACCTGCTTTGTTCAATAACCTTTCCAGATGTGTTGATTAATATAAGTGTCAGTCCAGCTTAATCCAAAATGGAACAATAACTTTGTTGATGATACAGTTTTGTTGAGTTTTGGGTAAAAAAATGTGTAAAATAAATAATTTCAGCAGTTTTTTACCTTTTTTACTATTTGCAATCACTAAATCATGTTGTATATTCAATATATCCACATTATATACGTGCCTCCCGGGTATGATATAAGTATAAATATACCAAGACAACATAACATTGAAGTTCTGCTGTGACTTCAGCATTTGTTGTGCATCATGTTACATTATCGTAATTGTCTGTCTGTAGGATGATGAGATAAACCAGCAGTCTCAGCTGGCTGAGAAACTCAAGCAGCAGATGTTGGACCAGGAGGAGGTGAGGCACACACATCAGAAGTATCTTCTCTCTCTGATGTAAAACAACAGTGACTCTGTGCATCTGTAGATCTGACAAACATATTTGTCTGTTTTTGAGCTTAATGCGTCACTTTCAAATAAGACTAATAATATAGTTACAAACTGTCTGC